>WTXK01000753.1:0-20344 GCA_025769895.1 Lactarius psammicola
GAGCTTGGATAGCTGGCTAACACGGCGCTCTGACTCTACAACACAGACCGAGGGGCTATCCTCCCTACCGTCCTGTTCTGCCGGCTTTTCGCATAATCAACTAGCGTCAGCAGACTCAATGCCTCAAAAGAAGCCACGATCTGAGAGTAGTGCCACATGTGTCACGATAAAGAGAGAGCAGCCAATCTTCTCCAAGCCCGTCAAGCCAGTGAAGAACCTGCTAGAAGTTCTCCGCCCCCAGCCTCCTCAGCCTAGTGCCACGGCGAATGCCCCACGCCTCTCACCATTGACGCTCAGCAACCCTTCGCTGGTGACACAGCACACCCCATGCACGCTCCATCTTGGTATACTCCCACCAGAGCTTGCATGTCGTCTTTTCTATACCATGCTCCACGAAGCACAAGATTGGTCGAAGAACAAGTGGTGGCTGTTCGACAGGCTGGTTGAAAGCCCGCACAGATCTTCTCTGTACACTCGACACCCCGCCGAGGCAGGCAACGAGGCAGCTTGGCAGAACATAACGCGTGCATGGTGAAGAGTAGCAGTTCCAGTTTTTTTTGTTCGTGCTCATATGCTGTGTTAGGTACAACGGCCGGCAAACCGAAGCCCCGAAACAGTTCCCTTCGCCGATGGAGGAGGCTTGTATGATTATCGAGAGGATCGTCAATGTTGAGATGCGCAAGCGCAAGCGGTTTCCTCTCGAATGGGGTGGTGACCCCGACAATTCTGACGGAGATCATCAGGGAAAACCCCCCGTGCAAATCCCGTTTAAATTAGCACTAATAGATTAAAGCGTCTAAAAATGTGTTAATATGTGTAAGCGCGCTTTTTACTGCCAGCGCTGTTAAGAATCTATTAAGCGTGCTATAAATTTTGGTTAATTACATTCAAATTTTTGTAAATGTGTTCATCAAGGAACGGATTGATATAGAAGCTATTACAATCCTCAAGTACCGTCGAGCCGTGCCACTGCCGAGGTGCAAAAGGACCGAAAACCGGGAAGAGTTGCACACTCTGACAGATGTCGGCTAGGGGAATGATACCGGCCAAACGCTGGCCGTTGTGGTAACTTCTGGACGTCCGGAACATACCATGAGATCCTCCGGAAGCTGGGGGTGAGGGGTGAAAACCACTCGACGTATGCTAGATCTGTGGGAGGAGGGCGTGAACCTGTGAATACAGATGATGCCGCCTGTTTTGGGAGCCGAAACACAACGCGAATTTGGACAACACGATATTTTGATGCGCTCATTACAAGTGCCGTGTCAAATCTCCCAGGAATAAGGGCTCTGTGCTGACTCTGTCGCTCCGGTTTGATATGTATGACATCTGCAATGTTTGAGTGTTCCGAGTCCAAGTCAGAAAACTTGATCTTGTGAAATACGGACACGCATCGGAAAGGAAGGAGGGTATTGTCTGCCCGTCTCCGCGCTGCAGCGGGCGAAAGCCCTGGAAAGTTATGTCGTACAATAAAGTCAGCAAGGGCATCTTGGAAGTCTCTGGCCCTATATCTGAGGGCAAGTCCTTCGAAAGAAATACCCTTTTCAGATGGGTGGATTGCCAATAAAGGGTGTAACCGCAGTGTTGGAGCGCTGAACGCCACTGGACGCACTGACAATGCCAAAGTCCCACATCTGCGCCATTCAATGAAGGCGGTCTGCTGTTGAATGGCTTCTTGACGCTCCAGCCATGTGGTCATTTGTGGGTATTCATCTTTGTGATTAGTCGCTCGATATGCATTCTTGGTGAAGTCGATGTGCAGCCGCTCCGCTTGTTCGGTGTTATAGTTGTCCGCTGTCCCAAAAAGGGTGATAGATCTGCTATAATGTAGGAGACTATGGAACTTGGGAATGTTGAAATGTTCCCGTGCTCCGATGTCAATAAAGACCTCCTTGTTGTCGTGAAAGCGTTGAAGTGCGTCATCTAATGCGTTGAGAGTCTCCACAGTATGAACTCTGTACTGAGAAATATAGATAAAGTCGAGAATGGCCCGTACTGCTCGAACCAAGCGCGCTGGTGACTGATGACTAGGTAGCCGAAGATCCACCACAACTCCCATCAAGACTCGACATATGTCCCTGTGTTCTCGACCGGTCAACTTTGAAAGGCTGGTGATGCCTCTCGGAAAGCTGCGAGCATTGTGGCTTGGTGGAAGGCGGATACATCGCGCGTCGATCTCCTCTGATCCGAGTGTTGAGAGCCAGCGGATCAGGTGCTTGGTGACGCCTTGATGGATTTGATGTAGGATGTCGGGAGTGATCGAAAGGAAGATGTTGGTATAGGGAAATTGCTCCCAGAAGGGGTGGTATGTCGGTTTGAGGCGGGCCTCTTGACACGCTGCGTTAAAAATTGTCGGATTACCATCGGCCAGGGCAAAAATACTGACAGCTGTTTTGAAGTCCCGCAAGGGGAACCGAGAGCCTGAACCAAGTTCGCTTCGAGGTGCAACGCACTTTGGGCACTGTCCATTGTAAGTACATGTAACAAGACACTGCTCCGGGTAGTCACCGATCACAGCTGCGAGGACCGGATGACAACGGTACCATGTGCCATCGCCGGTGACCATCGCGATGCCATTCTCGCCATATGATTCAATGGGGGATAGGATCTTGTGCATACACTCGTGGAAAAGGTTGGCAAGTGCACGACGACGTGCGGCCTTGTTCGGGATATGCTGAAGTCGTGTGGTGGGGATATATCCCATTAAAAGCTGTGCGTGCTGTGTCACCTTACGACGCAAGTCCTTGGGAATATTGCCAATTGAAAGGTAAACGGGGTAAGCACTCTTGTTACGAAAGTGCGTAAGTTGTGTTTTGTCAGACGAGATAATGATTGGTAGCACTGTCGCGCCTGGGTTTTGTGCCTCCAGGGATTGCTAGAGAGTGTAAATACACAATAAAACGTGCGACACATTGTTTGGGCGTACCTGCACAGACCACCACCATTTCCCGGTGTGCATTTCACTGAAGACTCGCACAGTGTGGTCGGAATCTTGATAGTGACACTCTGGTGCGAATACCAGCCTCTTTGCAAATTCGGGGTCGCCAAAGAGTGTGCGAAGACATGGAACGACTTCACGAAAATAAAACTCGAAGTTTTCCCCACCAATCTCTACCTCCTCACATCGGAACCTTGGCCGTGCAGGCATCTCATTATCGATGATGCGGTTCAGCTCCCTCATATTGCGATAAGAGAGCCCCAGGTTTTCGACCACCTACATATATTAATAAACGAACTCAATTGCGCGATGAACTTACCCCATCAATTGCAAGAAGCTCGCCCACCGCAGTTGACGTAGGGCCCCTGTTTTTTGCCCATCGAGCAAACTCCCAGTCACATTGTGACTGGAACGGCGTCCATATGTTGTCTAGACCTAGTTTTTCTTGTAGTTGTTCGTATCCCGGTGTGCTCCTACCCATGTTGGGAATAGGGGCCCCGGCCTGTCCTGGAAAGCGCTTGATGAATGGCAACCCATCATGTTGAGCACGATGTGGTTCCGTACGACGCGGTTCCGTAGACAAAGGAGCGCTGGTGTCGTTGTCCATACCAAGCGCCCCGCCATTTTCACATTGGTTGGGTAAGCCGTCGTATTCGTCACCCCCTAGAATGAAAGGTCAGACTACATGTGAGATCGAGCCTGCAAAAACGCTCACCCAGAACCCCATCCCTCACAGCACCAGAAATACCAAGAGGGCTGTCGACCATCGGGAGATCCTGACGACGGTCAGAGACAGCACGACATCGTTCGCGTGTTGTCATGCTGAGGTGGCGCGAGTATCCTGAGTGAGTGAAAGGGTGTTTGCACCCAATACAGACCGTTTTCATCGGAGAGTAAAAGTGGTATTGGGGGGACAGCGGTAAGGATAGTGATGGGGCGGCTACATGATAAATACGGTATCAATTCGTAAATCTGGGAAACGGGAATGGTAAGCACACCAAAAAAAAAAAGTATAAGATGCAGCACGAACCGTTCAACCAACCATCCGACTCTTGGCCCCTCTTTTAATAACCACATATACACATTCCTTTCCATCGCAACCCTATAACAAGATGGCACCACGCACACGGCGGCAGCAAAACTCCAAACGGCAGCAACAAAGTTCCATGACGCAGCAGAACGTGTCAACGACTGTGGCCCCGGTTCCCCCTGTTGCCAATGTCTCAGAGTCAGTCAACTCTGGGGGAGGGCAGCGGACTGAGACGCACCAGCAAAAGTTGCCCCCCCTCGTGATTCGGAGGCGACCTGCACCTGAGGCAGAACCTGTACAATCCCGTCCGTTGTAATGCGAAGTCAAGTAAGATAAATACTCACCCAGTACTAGGTTCCACAGGAAAGAAAGCCAAACGTGACAAGGGCCCCACCACCAATGCTGAGCAGGGATATTCGACTTCGGATATCCCAAGACCTGCGAAGCGAGCAAAATCAGGTCAGAGATTGTGTACCAATTAGTGATGAAGCGGCTTACCTCAGATCTTAGGTCCAATGTACACACATCCTCCTCACCTGGAGCTAACAGATGACGAGGACGAATCCACCCCAAAGACATCAGTGGGTGGTAAAGGTGGCGACGCAAAAACGCAACGTGGGAAAAAACTAAAACTTTGTACGTGTTTACATTGTCGACCATCACCCACGCCATGCCACGCCACGCCACATGAACCCTTCCCTCATTGCCTCCACCATGTCCGCCATACAGCTGAGACCCTCTCCATGGACGACGTCGAATCCAACGAGTCATCGGAGACTGAAAGTGAGAAGGATGACTTGGACACAGAGTCAAGTGAAGACGAGGAAGTTGGACTCTCACAGAAGACGATGGGCAGATCTGGTCAGGCCATGGCGCTCGAGGTGAGTATTACTTCTGTTATCAAGATTCGGTATCGACTTATGGTCATTGCAGAGACCGTCTTGGTTAGTCGGCACCACCAACAGTGCCTCCAATCAAATGGAGATAGATATCGATGGCGTAGAGAACCCTGACGTGTCTATGTCCATTGCTTCGACCAATTTGGCAGTGGGCGACCCGAAATATACAGGTGGGCCTCCTCACCACCTAACCTGTATGTGTGCTCACCCCAACTGTTAATTCTCCGACACAGGTGCCCATTCAGAAGGTCGCTGGGTGACCAACCGGGGACTCATAGGTGAGCCCGCCCACCTTATAACCCGCACGCACATCTACCCCAACTACACAGGGGCTGATTCGGAGGGCCACCAAGCAGCCAACATGGGACTCGCTGGTGAACCCGCCCACCATCTGACCTGCACCACACGCCCACCCCAACTACAAAGGGGCAATGACGCGGGGGCATATTCAGAGGGTCACCGAGCAACCAACTCCGGACTCATAGGTGAGCCGGCCCACCTTCTAACTTACACACACACTCATCCCAACTACACAGAGGCCCATTCTAAGGGTCGCTGGGTGACCGACGCGGGACTCACGGGTGAGCCCACCCCCTTCTAATCCGCACAGCCACCCACCTCAACTACGCAGGGGCCAATTTAGGGGGCCTCCGAGCAACTGACGCAGGGCCTATCGATGAACCCACCCGCCTCCTAAGCCACTCTTTGTGCCCGCCCCGACTACGCAGAGGCGACTATGCAGGGGCCTATTCGGAGGGTCGCCAAGAGATCAACCCGAGACTTGTGGGTGAGTCTGCCCCGCCTTCTATTCCACACACATACTTACCTCAACCGCACAGGGACGCGTTTTTTTTTTTTTTTTTTTTAAAACTTGATTAACGTGGGGCAGTACATCTAAGTACAAAAACACGTGACTGTGTGTGCCTAACTACTCTGTACGTAAACTCCGGGGGCTCACCGGTGGTAGAATTTGTACTCTAAACAGAGGCCCCGCACTCAAAGTGGGCTAAGGGCTTGTCAGCGCTCCATCTGCCGAACGTCGGATGTTGGCCCCGTGTCACCTTCCAGCTCCCCCCCCAGTTCTTGACCCTTGATTCCGGCCTGCGCTCAAAAACGGCTGCCAAGGATAGCTTGGTCCTCAAAGGGACGGCATACGCGGAGGACTTCTCTGGGTAAAGGGGAAAAGGTCAGTGGGAGACAAGGGTGGGTAGACCAGGAAACACATGTCAAAAGGGGTAAGTCGAAAAAATGGGGTTTTCACAGGCACGGAAGGCACCCGCTACTGGCCCTTTTAGGTAAGGAAAGGAACGCCCTGTCACAGGACGATAGGTAAAGACAGTCGTTAGGTAGCCACACAACCGTAAACAGATGGCATAAACAGATGTGGGAATAAGGGGTGTGGGAGTCAGCCCAATTAAGGACCAGCAACCCATGCGGAGAATAAGATAAAATGTCCTGAAACGTAAGTAACAAGGCATGTGTCCGAAAAGAAGGAAGAAGGGTGGGAGGAAGGCCACCCTAAGGGGACAGTAAAAGGGGGGAAAACCGGAACTAAGCCTCGCACGCGGCCACCATCAGCTGCGTCCTTGACAGCCGTGGGAGTACGCATCCATCGATCCGTTGGGGTCGGAGAAACCCCAGCCCAGAGAGTGTCAGAGAAGGGAATAGACAGGCCAGCAGTCATTTGGGATTTTGGGGTAGTCGTCAGGGCCCCCACCCTGTTTTCCCCCATGGAAGGGTTTCAACTCCCGGTCTGCATGCTGCACGAGTCCGTTCAACCAACCCTTAGCCCCCAGAACCAGAGAAACCCCTAGCCACCAGAGACAGTCTTGTCCAACCAAGAAGGGGTCGCAGAGCGGCAGTGAGGGGCGTCGACGCTTGGCGAGCCCGGTAAAAACCCCCGATTGCGTGATAAGGGTAAAGGACCCAGGGATGAAGACCCAGGCCAGATGGTGAGGAAGGGACGACGGTTAAGAAGTCCCAGTCAACGGGTAATATGATGACCACAGGGATGAAGGCCTGTGTCAGAGAGGGTGAAAATGGGGGCAAGAAGCCCCAGGGTAAGAGAATGGTGACCACAGGGATGAAGGCCTGTGTCGGGAAGGAGGTTGTGGCCCCAGTGCGGCAGCCATGGGTAAGGAGGAGGGTGAAGATGATGGAGAAGCCAAGAGACGGCGACTCCGAGGGGGTAGGAGGACGACGGTGAGGAGGTCCATGTGGTGGGAGCATCAAAAGACGATGTCCCGGAGAGGAAGGGTGGACGACGACGACGACGACGACGACGACGAAGTCCCATAGGTTATGAATGAGGGGAAGGGGGCCCCCATCGTCTGCAACGATGACCCCAGGAGCCCCCAGCGAAACCTCAGCCAACAGACCAGAGCTCAAGGGAGATGGTGGTGGTAAGAGGTCAAGAAGGGATGGCACAGGGACGCGTTCAGAGGATCACAAAGCAGCCAACCCGGGATCCATGGGTGAGCGCACCTGTCAACTAATTCACACACATGCCCACTTCGACTACGCAGGAGCCCATCCAGAGGGTTACCAAGTGACTAACGTGACCAAAACCGACAAGACCAAGACCGACACGACCGACGCGGACCTCATGGGTGAGCCCACCTACCCTCTAACCACACGCTCATGCCATTCATATGTCAACGTAGGGAACTATTCCGCGGGCCATCAAGCAGCAAGCTCCGGATTTACAGGTGCGTCTGCCCACAACATAACGTATTTTTACTCACCTCTGTCAACACAGGCTCCTTACAAAGTCGCAAGGACACGGCGTATCAATGGCCTGTTGAAACAGATCTAGTGTTTAGGTCGAAATCTGGTAAGATCAGGCTCACAGAGCAAAACCTGACAGTGCGGGCCACAATTGCGTTCGCGTTTGGTCACTTGCACGCGTCGATTATATTCCAGCACGCATTCCCAGATGCATTGGTTGTCACTAAGTTCATACGACAGGCACTTCTTGATGCATCCTCGGAAATTCTGGCTGCCAAAGGTGTTCAAGTTCGTATCCTCAACGACGACTCATATTTCCGTACAATTTCAACACTGGTATGTAATTATACTTTTTTCGAAGGTCGATCTTACCAAAGAGTGTAGCCCCGAGCACGAATCAGTATATTTCGTGCAGAGGTTAAGGACTCTTGTGTGGCTGCGGTCTCACGGCTTAATTTCCAAAACTCACCTAGCATAGTTGTGGGCTTGATCGAGAAGCACCTGAAAGATTTCAACTATATATATCCAAGGCGGACAAATGTGAGTCTGTTGGGTGGTGAAAAGGTTTCTACTAATGTGCGGAGTTATAGAATTCGGCTTGGAGCGCACCAGCCAATGTTGGTCGTCCATACCGAAGCCTAGTCATAATTTCGGTCATTCGGGAACTGTACCTCTTGGAGACTTCTACGTTTTTTGTCTGCAACAAGCACCTCTTCCCCCACCACCCTGGGAATGACGAAGAGCCTATTTATGAGGTTCCAAAAGTCATGGTCGCGTTGGTTGCAACAGGGGTGAGTCCGTTTTGTTAACAAGAATTTATTATCTAATCACATCTGCTTTCCTCAAGTTTTATGCTGCTCTACATGAGTGGAGCACCGGTGAGCGGAAACATATAGACTTTACTGCCAACATGTATCTCGACGTCTACAATTGCCACATAAACGCCCTTGAGAAGATTGAAAGAAACTGCCAGAAACCGTTTCAAAATATGATGGCAGACATATTTCGACTTGCGGTGTGAGTGTCCAGATTTTATCTAATTATTTTACTGACATTTCCGAAGCAATGGCAATTTAAAGGCAGATGCGCCTTCACACCTGGCTGCAACGCTCGATCTTAGCAACCTTGAGGACTGAAGTTGTGCCGTTGTTTAGTTATCTTTATATCAGTTTAATTAGGCTTTATCCACCCATTTAAAGTATTTTAACAACTTTTTTTGCGAAATGACCAAAACATTAATGTTAAATTTCCGAAAGCTGAAGAAAAATTAAGACTGATTTTTAAAAGTTAGCACAAACTTAGACACAAATGACCGAAACGTTAACATTAAGTTTCCGAAAGCTGAAGAAAAATTAAGACTGATTTTTTAATGTTAGTACAAACTTAGACACAAATTAGTGCAATTTATCATTAATTTTCGGGGGGGATAGTTAAGCGAGATAATGAGCATAACGGTCTAATTAGAGCTAATTAGCTCTAATTAGCTCTAATTAGACCGGGGGGTTTTTCCTGATGATGGCTTTGTCTGGCGTGCCAACTTCGCTGCGGCGAATTGTTATGAAGGTGCCAAGGGCGCCGTCGGGTTTCATTCAGATCGCCTGACAAGCATTGGTCCCTATCCGACCATCGCAAGCCTGAGTCTAGGTGCATAAAGACTCCTTATTTCTGATCAACGGTGCGATGATCCACGCAGGAACTAGGAGAGTTTTTCGGCTCCGGGAGGTTATTCCACTTGATGAAGTCGAGAAGAGAGCTGCTCAAACGTTCGACATCCCTCTTTCACACAACTCCGTTGGTATACCCCAGCTTGCGCGACTCGGATCTCGTTCACAAGCACGTTTTTCTTGTAGCTTTGCATAATGCACGCGTCTACGCAAGAGCGTTTCAAACACTCCATTCCACCGCGGAATACTATTGACCGCTTCTATCCTCCATATCCTCCTCCGACTAACTTGCCTGAACTTGCGTTAGACCCAGGGCACTGTCGGATCAACGTCACATTCCGGTTTTTTCGTCCGGATTTTCACCCGGACACTATCCCACGTTGCAAGTGCGGCGAGATGACAACTCTGCGGCCAGACATGAAAGGGCGGCAGCGCTTACCGGCGGGAAACGACAAGGAAGGGTGTCCTGGGTCCAGCTCAGAGCGCTCTACAGGTTACTGGTGGGCGTGCACAGCTGCAGATCAGAACGAAGGGAAAGGATGTGGGTTTTGGAAAGTAATGGATGTAAAAGCCGAGGGTCGAGGGCCATTTGCGTCAGATTTGTTTTAGTATTAGTGGCCTTGGCGATTACTCTACAGGAGTGCTCCTCAATCATTTGGCACGATGACTACGACTGCTCGTACCGCAACTATTTCTCGCAAAACTAACGAGACAGAGATCAACGTATCTATCGATCTAGACTCGCAGCCAGGCTCGACGTCTCAACAAGTAATCAAAATTTCGACGGGGATTGGGTTCCTCGACCACGTACGTCTCCTACCGAAAGAGCACCCATGCCTCGATATGAGCGAGATAATGCTATAGATGTATCACGCTCTTGCGAAGCACAGTGGCATGTCCCTCACCCTGCAAGCAGTAGGCGACCTTCACATAGACGACCACCACACAGCTGATAAGTCAACCCATCACCTGCCTCATGACACCCTGATCTGTCCCCGCGCCTACACAGGATACTGCGATTGCGCTGGGCACCGCGTTTAAGCAGGCGCTGGGTGAAGTCAGAGGCATCCGTCGCTACGGCACGGGCTTTGCTCCACTCGATGAGGCAAGTCCGCATGCTTGCCCATCTGACCGCAGGCGACCATCACGTTGCGGTTTACGACAGGCTCTTTCGCGCGCGGTTATCGACATTTGCTCGCGCCCTTACTGTGTGACCGACCTAGGCATCAAGCGCGAAAAGATTGGCGACCCTCTCGACAGAGATGCTTCCTCACATATTCTACTCGTTCGCCATGGCGTCTGGGTGCACGCTGCACATAGACGTCTTGCACGGCCAGAACGACCATCACAGGTATGTTGAGCAACCAGGCACCGTTATCGAGTACACAAATTCATTATCGCGTTCACATAGAGCCGAGTCCGCTTTCAAAGCCCTTGCGCTGGCCATCCGTCAAGCCATCGAGCGCACGGGGGGGAATGACGTTCCCAGCACAAAGGGTGTATTATAGTATTGTAACTGGGCTATGAGATCGACACTTCGCACAGCGTTTGAATCCAGCACGCCGTAC
Organism: Lactarius psammicola; assembly: GCA_025769895.1. Classification (NCBI taxonomy): domain Eukaryota; kingdom Fungi; phylum Basidiomycota; class Agaricomycetes; order Russulales; family Russulaceae; genus Lactarius; species Lactarius psammicola. The sequence continues at coordinate 10,827 of WTXK01000753.1, forward strand.
AAGTTAATTGCCGCAGGAAGGGAGGACAAACAATATGTTACAATCTGCATAATTGTATCCTTCCACTAGCGACTACCACAGAAGGCATCGTTTCTCGGGTGGAGGGTTGAGCTAGAAAGACTTAAGAGGGAAACACAAGTAGGGGTCATTGAAAAACGGACCTTAGCCTTTGGGGAGCAATTGAAAGCCTTCGCGAATTCTGGGACATTGTGTAGAGTCCCATCCACACGGAATTGGGCGGGAGAATGTGGGTCCGTGCGAATTCGTTGAACTAGGGCTGCCGGTTTGATGTTCTCTGCCCAGATGCGACCGAACGCAATGAAGAAGAGTTGATCCCTGTACATGATTATAAGTATCACGATGTGTCAAGAGGGCTAGTTATGTCGGACCTCGTGTAATTGAGACCAGGTAGAAGATACTCATTTCCTGTCTTGAGCGAATCGGGAAATTGTGCTTTCCATGCGCGGTAAGCCTGAATAATGCCGGAGTCGCCAATATTCTCCCCGGATGTTCTGGGACCGGTCAGTTGTGGACGCCATCATAACCCAAGATACGCGTACAGGTTTCCCTGGAAATACAGCAATTTAGGTGGAGGTGTAACCAATCAAGTAATTGAGGGCCTACGTTGACGTGAACTTTACCGCCGTGCCCGTCCTCAACGGTGTAGGCTAAATTTTCGCCGGAGTGAGCATCAAGCCCTGACAAAGCGGGCATAGCTCACATGAGTATTGCTTCTCAAGGCAGCTTTGCTTCACTTTGAAACCCTTGCTTGTAGCATTCGTCCACCACTCCTCTAACTTGCCTTCCTGGTTGTACAAGCGTCCAGCAGAATCGAATGCGTGCTTAGGAATTCACTAAATCAGTGCATTGCTACCTCAAAGGGAGCCGAGACGTACAGTTAGCTCGTGAGACGCTACTTGACCAAATGCCCCGTAACTGAGATAGGCGGGCCAATCTTTGTTGAAAAATGGTGGCCGTAAAATGCCAGCGGGGAACACGATCTGGCGGACGTCCATGAACAGCTGAGAACACGTATTTGCGCAAGGGAAAACCTACTTCATTTGCTGGGGGATTAAAATAGGCGTTTACAGTAGCTGGTGTCATCTCCCAAGCGTCCAAGTCGCGACGCTTCCCGAGCTGTTGCCACTCCTTGTAAACGTCACTCACACTGTGCCATGCCTTCAATAAGAGCTAGCACGAAGTCACTGGAATGGTACCCTCGCGCTAAGCATATTGTTGAAGTATTCGAATTTGCTTATCTTGACGAGGGTGTAGTACCGCAAGAGAGATGGGCGCTCAGTGTGTCAGGGGAAACAGGGTAGCCAACTTTCACGCGGATCGCATCGGCCTGAAAATCGGGTCATGAAGGCACGTGTACCGCATCTAAAGTACAGAACAAGTAACCTTTTGGGCCGCAGCGACAGCAGACTTCTTGTCCATCCAAGGTAATAGATGATAACGACTTTTTGAAAGCTTTCACGATATCTGCACAAAAAAGGTCCATGCTGGCACGGACAATAATGGGTGAGTACGCACCAGTGATGACCTTGGTACCTTTCTCCTTCGAGTCGCCTGCGAAAGTCTCGTTTACAAAGTATCTCCCGGCCGCGAACCCGAGGGCCTGATCCACACTATTGACGCAGTACTCTGCTCGGTCACCAATGGCACCGGGCTTTATGCCTTGCAGAACTTCTTGCAAGGTTCTTGTAGCTTTCCACGATTCCGTGGACGTCCCAAGCCGGGAAGCCAAGGACAGGGCAGCGCGAGACACGAGGTAGGCCTCGAGGACGTCAGCGTCGGTATCATTGAGAATGGAGGGTAAGCGAGCGGGTATATTCCGGGTAAGTCACGACAACTTCTGCGGGGTAATTGCGCGGGGTGAGGGTCGCAAAATAGTTCGGAAAATTGACCTGTGTTATAGTCTCAGTGATGTTGGAGATAGCGACCTTGTTGTAGGGTAAACAGGGGATCTTGGTATAAGATGTCTCTGTGCAACCATCAGTACCTAGAATTGTCTGACAATGAACATGCTGACAGGTCCAGACTTGCCCGCGCAAGTTTCCATTCGAATTTAACCACTTCTTCTGCAAGTTCTGTCGCATTCTTTGGGCCGTGCTTCGGGTCATCGTCGTCGCCATCGTCGCCCCACGGAGGCCAGGGCCAGGGAGGCCAAACGCTCACAGAATCCTCATTATTGACCACAAATTGGGGTTTGTGCTCCTTATCCCCTCCCTCATAATGAATGATGAGAAGGCGCTCTAAAACGCTTCCGTAGACCTCCCGCATAGTCTCATCCTCAAAGTACTCCTAAGTTTCATTGTGAAAAAAAGGGCAAGAACAAATGAGCTTCTGAGCCATACCTTCGAAGGAAGACCAAGCCTGGGTTGCTGGAACCAGAGAATCATGAAATTTGGGTCGATAGCGGCATCACCTTCGACACCTAATTCGAAGAGTCCGGGAATACCTGTGTGGCGGTGTGGAGTAGGTGGGATGTCATCGAGTCTTGGGACTGTCTTCGAACCTCTCGAGTGCAGGAACGCCAAAGCAGCAGTTAGCCCCTCCCGCTTCTCGTCATCATCATTGGCGTATGTGACACCGGTCGACTCTCTACGATACAGCTTTTTTGACGTGACCAACAAAGTCCTTCAAAGGGCCTTCGCCTAACTGATCTAGTGTGTCCTCATCCATACACGAGTGATACAGATTGCGTAACTTGGTGAGGAGTTGCTGATCAGCAGATTCCTTGAGTGAAAGCGGCGGTCAGAGCGCCATTGCCATCGAGGATGTCCTTCACGATCTGCTGGTTCTCCTGGAAAAGAAGGTTGAAATTTCCGAAGCGACCCTTGTCCGAGGGGAGAGGATGAGATTTACGCCACCCGCCAGCTGGGTTGTAGACATGTGATGAGTGAGTTGGAGACTAGAAATCCGGACGATACCCACTGGCGTATTCGTAGAAGTTCTCGCAGGGGTCCTGAGTGGTATCCAGAGAAGAAAGTATGGCCGCGGAAAGCATAACGCATCCAGGGGTGAAGCATTCCTTCTGCGAACTTGTCAAGGAAAATGAAAGATGGGTGGCAACAGTAACAAACTTGCCTCTTCTGGGGGATTTGAAGGGCCGGGTGCAGGCGCACCTGTGATGGTAGTCACCGAAGTGGTCGTTACAGTGGCAGTGGCAGTTGAAGGGACGGTAACCGTGCTTATGAACGTGCTGGGGGGATGGTCACCCTCTGGGGCATCCGGCTTACCATTGAGCTTGTGCACAGAGCCTATGACAAAGCCAATGAAGATGGAGCTGAGGAGGAGGAAGACTAGAAGGAGGATAAGCAGTATCTTGTTGAGGGTAGTGAGTGGGTTCTGGAGTATTGAGCCAAGTCTGTCGGTCATCGATGGAGAGGTGGGGGATGGGGATGAGGACCCCCATTCCCGGGGTTACTGTCCCGAAGAAGAGGAGCAGACTCTGGATGGTTGTAAGTGGTCGTGGTTGAAGGCCATCACAACGAGATAAAAGTACCTTCATCTGTAGATGGCCTTGCCTGCCTTTCAGGCATGGCGACAAGGCGGGAGTGAGAAAGAGACACAAATGTATGCGCCTTATGGATGGGGTGCGACACCAACGCGCTCACTTTTCGGCCCGGCAGGATCGGCTCGCCACGTGAACAAGAGCGCGTAAATCGCCTGGCCGCGGTGACTGAGCAAGACCTGGGAATGGGACATCGTCTCATGCTCACCCTCATTCGGTGTTCTCATTTCCGTGTGCCATGCCGCATCAATTCGTGCCAAATTACTCGCCAAAACCTTTACTCCAGATCATTATTTAATCTCTTTAAAAAAGCCCCCCGCAGCCAGAGTTCCAACCTACACTATCCCAAGACAACCTTTTCCATCCTTTTTCCAAGTCCCCCTTTCCTGCCATAGTCGCTCGGGGAGAAGCTATCAAGTCTTTGGCCCCGTGTCCAGTTTGCGCTTCACATCACGATCACGTAAATGCTCACGCCAAGGCCCAACCTCGAGCGGTCGCGTTCGAGTGTCCTGACTGCGGGTTGCCTACACATTGCACGGAGGAGCATTGGCAAGTTGACGAAGATCACGCAAAGTACTGCTCGCGCCTTCGCGAAGTGAATGAAGATGAGCATGATCTTCGCAGCGGTCGGAGGTTGCGTGAATTTGAGTTGCCAGGTCCGTTTCTCTTGCTTTCTATCGTTCGATTACTTACCCTCTTGCAAGTGTAGGCCCGCAAGATACAGAAGCCGCCGTATCCTTTTCTAACTGGGACGTGTTTTGGTATACGCGTAACTTTCCTTCAATGGACACGGAACGGTCACGAAGACATGCCAGCAAGCTACTCACATATCCCATAACCATCGGATCCGTCATACACCAATACAGCGCGTTGACCCTCGGAAATCAAAGGCTGACCCCAGAGGGCAGTCGTTCATTGGCTGGTGTGTACACTGGCCACCCAATCACCTGTCACTTACAAGTGCACCACCTTACCAGCTCTACGATCGACGTTACACGGTGCCACGGGAACGCCTGAGACAGAGGAAGCTTCCATTGACAAACCCCAGATGCGAATATTCATCCTTGGCGCGCGAGCAGAATCCTCCTTGCCCCCTCACGTTTGGGAGCAGCTCACGCTTTTGTTCCCGGCCGCACTCTTTCATCTCTACTTCATTGGACCACAGGTTTCTCTGCCTAAAAAGGCACCAGCCTCGCACACTGCTGGCCCTTCATCAGAAACGGTGTCTCAGTCAACTGGTACCATCATGGAGCCCTCAGACAGAAGGTTCAGCTTCAAGTGAACCTGTCAAACCTGAGGAGAAAAACCAATATATCTGCCTAACGTATACGAACCTCCAACACCGCTCCCATTGCACCTCATAAGCGTACTCGATCGTCGATCGAACGCTATGGCGTACCATCGTATACGGTGCCCTACACTCCACAACTGACAATTACTGGGATGCAGTGCAACTACTACGAAGTTCACGCGCAATTCCAGGACACGTTTGACCCATATACCGACCTCTTCTTCATGTTCTCTCCTGGCTTTGGCTTTCCGTCACCTACCTCGATCTCCGATGTGACTGGGGAACCTTTATTACAAATCGAGTCACCAACCGAGTGGGGACCCGTTCTCCCCGCTCCTGTTGGCTACAAAGTGCCCTATTTTCGTCACCGGATTCTCTCCCACAGATGTTGAGCGCGACATCAAGTCGATGTCGACTGCACCTGGTGTAGCGGGTGAATTTGATTGGGTGATCACGCCTGGAGAGAATGCGTTTGGAAGTGAAAAGTGGGAGGTTGCGGACTTTGATCCGAGGGTGATGGTCAAGACGAACTGGGGAGTATGGGGCATTCGGGGTAAACGACGGGATGTGCGTGAGCGAAGCGTATTCGGTTTTTGATTAATGTGATTACGTGAGACACGCGTCGCGTTTGCTCAATCATACTCGCCTTTGGCTCTCTCACGCTTCTTCCATGGTCTTATTCCGCCGCCTCATCTCGCCTCTGCCTCCCGTCCGTCATATGCCGAAGCATACAATAATATCCTAGCAGCACACAGAATCTCCACTTTCAGCTGCTTCTTCGGTCATCATCCTTGTAGCACCCGATGTCGATGCACTCTGTGCCGCCAAGATTTTGCAGAGCTATTTAAGCAGGACGATGTCATGCACCGTATCACACCTTTGTCCGGAATTGCAGACCTCGAACGTATGCGTGACGAACTTATAACCTATTCAGAAGTACATCACGCCAGTTCAATCATCGTCTTAGGCCTGACAGCGCGCCACCAGCTTCACACCCTTATTCTCTTAAATATCGGCTCTATCCTCGACTTGCCTTCATCGGAGTGGTTTGGTGACTTCCCTCCCAAAGTTCATGTGCACGTCATCGACTCAGGCCGGCCTCAGAATTTGTCTAGTTTATTCGGCGAAGACGAGGGGGGAGAGCGGATTATTATATGGGACGATGGAGGAGCGGAGCACCTTGACGAAGAGAGGAGAGGTTGGGAGGCGCTTAATGTGAGTTTTTTTTGTCGATCGATGAGTTTGCGCATCGTGACAGTGTTTCCTTTAAAGAACGATCCGGAGCATAGTTCGGACGAAGGTTCCGATGACGACTCACACCAAGACTTAAACGAAGACTCTGCAGACGAAAGTGTGAACAGCCCTTCGCGTAAAAGAAGATCCACCAGTGCGGGCAGTAGGAGCCGAGGTAAACGCAGACGTTTGGACGATAGCGTGGGGGAGCTTCTTTCAGCTTCGTCTCGATGTTGACAGTACGCTACAGCGACATCCACGCGTGTCAAGAGAGCAGCGCGATCAGTACTACGCCTTGTTGGACAAGTACTATATGTCCGGGACATCTTATGGACAGAGTGCGGCCGGCATCGTCTACATCCTCGCTACTACACTGGAGCGCGTTGACAATGATCTTCTCTGGTAAGCCCCATGTGTCCCGCGCTCTGTTATCTGCGAAACCCACCAAATAAGGCTCGCAATCCTTGGCCTCACTAATCAGTACATCCGATGTCGAATATCGCGCTCCGAGTACGACAAATATCATTCTATCTATCACGATGAGGTTTCCAGGCTCAATCCTCCTCCACCTACGGGTGACATGTACGGCCTAGCTGCATTAACCGCTGATGATATGTCGCTGCGCACAACCGATGAGCTCCGCTTTGAGCTGTTTCGGCATTGGACACTGTACGACGCGATGTTTCACTCTAGCTACGTAGCAGGGAAGATGGGGATCTGGAAGGAACAAGGTCGAAAACGACTGACAGGCCTCCTTGCAAAAATGGGGTAGGTGCACGACATTTGCACCGCCCATCCCTCTGATAGCTGTCACAGTTTTTCCATCCCACAGACGCAACAACTGTACGCACACATGGACATGGACTTGAAGCGTCAGCTCCGCGACAAGCTCGATGCCATTGCACCAGAGTATGGGATGATTGAGCTCACTTACCCTTCTTTCGTGCGCTGCTATGGTTACCATATGCAGCCGCTATCTGCCGCCGATGCCGTAGATGCGCTCAATGCCCTCCTGGATGTAGCCACTGGCGTACAGATCGAAGTCGAACTCGATGGTGCGCGGAATGGTGGAGAATGGTTCGGAGGCGCCCGTGTCTGGCGCGCCGCTGGACGCTGGGGAGTACCAGAGGCTAAGGAAACCGCAAACATGCACGATACCAGTCAAGAGGAACATGTAGCAGATGCAAGGGTGGAGGAGCGCGAGTCTTTGCTTGTGCGCAACTTCTGGAATGCGTTTGATGCACTCGAAGAGTGAGTGAGCTTTGGGTTGCATGGAGTGCTCACGGGCTGACATCCGGACTCGCAGCATCGCCCGCCTACGCGAAGCAGTTGGTTTAGCAAAATCTATCCACCAAGCGATAATCCGTACAGGTTCCTCTATCATTGATAAGAACGACATTCGATGATCAAGGGTCATCGCATCGTGCAACTCAAACAGGGTCCCGACCTCGCCTTGTTTACGCATCCGGGTGTCCTCTTCCGTCTCGGCCTTTGGCTAACGGAAGTACTTCGCGACCGGGTTAAAGGGGTTGTCGCCAGCAGACGGAACAAAAAGAAGAGCTTGCCGTTGATTCTCGCGTGCCTAGACGAGCAAGACCGGACTTATCTTGTGATTGGCTTGAACGAAGGCATCGATTTCGGCGACGTGAGGAAAAAGTACGTGCTTGACGCGTGCAGAAGCTGTGAATCCGAGTGACTGACGGTGTCTCAGTGAGTTTGGTCTGATTTTTCTAGACGCCAAGGAGGATTCCGGTGCCCGGACACGGCACAGTTCATTCGACACCAACATACTGGAGGTCAATGAGGCGGATTTCGAAAAATTCATTGCTGAGGTCTACAGAGCAAACGACAAGTACTAATACTGATATACGCACGGGACACGCTTGTTATTTTTGTAATTGTAAGATCAACAACTCCATCATCAGATATCCGAGGACAGAACTACTCAGTCCGACGAGCTCCAACCGAATTGCCAAAAGCCCATGCCAGGTCTGATCGCATGTGAAACTAAGACCGCAGAACTGGAATGATTGATCACTAAGACACGTACCCCCCTTCTGAATGCCTGGAGAAATAGTCAAAATCCACATTCACCGCCATTGCTAATACAAGCTACAACCAAGGCTTTAGACAGACAGGGAAGGAGATGAAATATCCTCACCGCTCGTTCTTGTAGCGACAACTCTCGAACGACGTACGGTTCCCTCGGCGTGTCGTCCTCCGGATCTGCCTGTGAGGGCAAAGGAGTGAAGCTCACCGAATATTGTCCTATGCGTAGTTATGTTGGCAGCTCCTTGATTTTATCAGAGGCACATGACTTGCCCGTATCAGTAAAGAGCTCGCGTCCGAAGCCACGGAACGCCCGACTTATACTCGCCAACTCTTCACCACGAGAGCCCCGAAGGGTGAAATGCCATGCCCAAAAGCCTTCGTCGATTTTGGCAAATTGTACAAAGCGCTCTAGTTGAGGCTCGGAAGGATGTTCACCTGCTTTCGATAATGTATGTTCTACTGTAACTTTATCGGTGAAGGAGGTCTGAGGTGTCGGTGCATTGACTGAGAGGTCCTGCCTGAGAAAAAGATCGTAGCGCCGCCGCCACATGTGCCAGCGCTGTTGGGCCTCAGCAAAGGTGTCCAGGACGGGTTCACCACCAGCGGTGTACTCGTGCCAGTCCTTGAGTCTTTCGACATACATGCGAGAGTTTACCCACGCGAAAGGTCGTCGGATCTAACACGCCAAAGTGAGTCCAATGCAACAACTCCACAATCCGCATACCCAGAGAATGGGCGTGCCATCACGGTCCATAATCACGGCACGAAATGGTCTATGCGTTCTAAATATTTGGCGGGAGAAAGACGCCAGTAACCCACGAGGCTCTTCGGCAATAAATCCCAAAGTCTCGCCGACCTCGTTTGCTACACGCTCTTAGTCACTCGGTAAAGGCAAAGAGTTTGACACGAACAGATAACATATTTGTTTGTCTGCTCGAAGCCTATGAATATATTGAGCATTTCAAGCTGTCTGTAACGGATATTGAATCAATGCGACCCGAGAGGCAAAGAAAAAACAGACCGTGTCACAACCAGACTATCGTTTTGCAGGAGCCTCGTGAGACCATGCTCTGGATTTGAGGAGGGGGGCCTCTGACTTTCTTCCCAAAGAGGTGAGTCATTGAGGATACCAGAAGAACTGTCGCCTTGTGCTTCAAGACGTTCCCTTGGACCTTGGTGGGTGCGTGGAGTGGGTGCATGTGGTCTTGTCCTTCCTCCGGACGGTGCACCCCCACGAGGGAATCTGGACAATGCAAATGACCTTAGAAACAAAGTGCTTTGACGGCCTCTGCTGATGGAACCGATCCTGCTCACTGGCAGGCCAAGCCTGAGCATGACGGTCGTGGTCGTGAGGTTATCCCGGCCCGCGGTCCGCATCTTCTCGTTAGTGTCCATCGCGGGCTTTGCTCTCTTCTTAGGGAC
>WTXK01000754.1:0-20311 GCA_025769895.1 Lactarius psammicola
GCTTGAGCGCGTCGGTGATTCTTGGTAAGTCTTGGGTAACAAGTTCTTCAAACCTTGCAGAGGATAGTACTTTGCAGAAAGGGAGTAATTCTTCTAACTTTCTTAAGACTAAGGAGGCGTCACTCCAACAGTCTATGAAATTACTTGTTGAGACGTCGACAAGGGAAGAAGGGGGGTAATAAAGTTGAAGTTGTCGTTGGCGATGGGTTTCAAACAAGGCTTGAGCTCTTCTGACTCGCTCTTCTTCGGTAATGCGTACTGGAAACAGGAACACTGGACCCCTTTTATTTGAGACAAAGATACCCAACTACCTACTACAAGCACTTACTATTATAGTAAGTGATTATAGTACTTGGTTGTCTGGGTAATGTGTTATATGTTGGTAGGGGTCAGTAGGGATGCGTGGATGGAAACAGTAACCAATTAAGTGGGGGTTGGTCTGGAGGATGTCTTCAAAGTGATACCCCTGTTCTATGGCGTACACTCCTCCCTCATGGAATGTCAGATAACCGTACGTGGTTATCACCCTCCCGTCTAGAAAGTCTTGCACCTCTAAAACAACCAGGGTATATACGTACCCTTGTTTGATGGTGTCGTTCAGGGGGGCGAAAGCTTCGCGGATGCCCTTCCTGAAGTTGTAGCGGATGGAGCCAAGAGGGAGGTCTGCATTAGGGTGGTCGAGAATTGCCTGGGAGCAAGCGTACAAAGGTTGGATACCGAGGGCCAAGGCAAGAGGGCGATGACGAGGGTAGATGGTCTGGTAGTGGGGCGATTTAAACCGGAAGGGAAGGATGCCAGGGAAAATTGGGGGTTGATTACACAGCTGCTCTACTGTGTGGAAATTGTGGATGGAGTCCCGATAGAACTCACTAATTGGTCTCCACTCTTCTCCTCTGATGGTGTAAACGGCAATGAACTGGTGAGGATGCTGGCCAACAGCGTTAATACAAGAAGGGGGGGCGAATAACAGGAACAGGGGGAGGAATATTTTCTTGGTCCTCTGCTGGTTCTGTACTGGTGGGACGTGGGGTTCCTACCCGTTCTTCTCCTTCCGCCACACGGTTGTAGTTAATGGGTGACTCTGGGGTTGCTGGGCGCGAAGGGACAAGGAAGAATGGTGATGGTGAAAGCGGTAGGGATTGTGGACGTGGAGGTGGAGAGACCAAACGGACTGAAGGGACTGGGAGGGACGCAGGTGCCACTAAAGGGGACCTGAATACAGGGGACGGTGGATATGTGAGCTCCGGGCTGGGGGAGCGAGGACTAGACTGGATTGATGTAAGGGGAGATGTTGAGAAAGGCTCTGTGCGTCGAGCCAACTGGGGAATCAAAGGGGACGGCGGCGCTGATACAGCGGCCTGTGCTTGGGGGCTGGTGACTTGTTCAACTGTTTGAGCAACTTCAGGGAGAGGGGCAAGATTCAGCCCCAGAGGTGACAAGGAGTATCGAAGAGGAGATGAAGGGATAAGATCGTCAAGGGGGCGTTCCAACGGATTGTATCCTCCGTAGGAATAGGAACCAGATTCCTCGTCCCAGTATCCAAACTCTGAGTGATCGTACTCAAGGGAGGACACTATCAAGGATATCCGTGGTCAGGTTAAGTGAGACTGTCCAAGTGTGATGACTTACTTTCTAGTAAGTCAAGAACGCTTGATACACTTAAGGAGACGACGACGGATATGAGGGACAAAGAAGAGAGCAAGATGGAGAGTGGAGACAAGGACTTTAAACAGATGCAAGAGGGCAAGGAGGCAGAGCAAGTCAATGATGAAGAGCAATGCCGAAGACTATGAGCTTGCAAATGGGAGTTCACAAGTGGACAGTCTGAGGGACTGTCCGTTGTATTGCGCCAGCTTATATACCTGGCTACATGGTGTTTACATAATGGAATACTCTGGAAACTCGTAGAAGATATATAAATACTGTCCGATAGCAATAGTCTCTCTGGGAATGTCCTGGAAGCCTGTGGAAGCTCTATAAATACCAACCAATGGCATTAGTCTCTCTGAGACCTGGTGACCTTTTCCGCAGTTCTTCTGTGGAAACTGGTAGAACTCTGTAGAAGGTGGTAGAACCTTCTTACAAAGAACTAGTCACGTGACAGATCACGTGACCTCCGGAGTATAATTTCAAACTCCGACCTCGGATTTCCCAATTAGGAAGTTGATTACATAATACCGGATCGGTCCGGACCGGCCTGAACTCTTAAGTCATAACCTGAGCTTGACGGTTCATGACAACCAATATATCCAAAACCGGAAGCAATGCCGTTTGAAACTGTCACCCTCGATTTCATCACCAAACTTCCCACGTCCCAGGGGTATGATACCATATTCACAGTCACGGATCATGACTGCAGCAAGGCATCGATATTCATACCATGTAACAAGGAAATCACAGGTGAAGGAACGGCCAAACTATATGCCCGGCACGTATTTCTTCATTTTGGACTACCAAGCAAAGTTATCAGCGACAGAGATCCGCGATTTGCAGGGAAATTCATGAGGGAGTTGTGCAAGATATTAGGAATCGAACAAAACATATCAATGGCATATCATCCAAGAACCGATGGGCAATCAGAAAGAACAAACCAGTGGCTAGAACAATACCTCCAATTCTGGATCAATGAACAACAGAACAATTGGAGCGATTATCTCCCAATTGCAGAATTTGTTCATAACAATTGGCCTAATGAAACCACAAGGGAATCACCATTTGCAATCCTGATGGGATATAATCCGCGCGCTGATTGGATTGATAGGCCATCACCGATTCCTCAGGTACAATTACGTCTACAGCAAATGGGGATGATCAGACAAAAGGCCCAAGAACTCATGATCAAGGCACAAAAGTCATGGGTTAAACACAAGGAAACTCCAAAGTTTAAAGAAGGGGATCTAGTGTGGCTTGAAGGACGTAATCTACGGATCAATCAACCGGCTGCAAAGTTAGCCACTAAGCGACACGGCCCTTTTAAGGTTACTCAGGTGATGTCCCCATACAGTTATCGATTGGAACTTCCCACACAGTGGAGCATCCATCCAGTGTTTCACATTGATCTTCTCACCCCTTACAAAGAAACGCTCATACATGGGCCAAATTACTCACGACCGCCACTGGATCTAGTGGAAGGAGAAGAAGAATACGAAGTCAAGAAGGTTCTAGACAAACAGCATTTCGGCAGAGCAAAACGACACCAGTACCTGATCAAGTGGAAGGGATACCCAGATTCGGAGAATCAGTGGGTCAACCGGGAAGACATATTTGCCGAAGAAGCAATCAAGGAGTTCGAAATTTCTAAGTCCGCTCCTAGGAAAGATAAAAGGAAGAGACACAACAAGCTAAGTTCTTCAGCAAACACTACTGCTACTTCTCTACCCTCACATGCAATGTCTTCCCCCTCTGCCTCATCTTACTTCGCCCCTGCTATCATCTGCGCCGAGCAGGAACCCCAGTCCCTCGCCGCTCCCATCACCAATGAGGAGTTGGTCTCCGTCATGCGACAGTTCCCAGAACTTAGTGGGGGAACAGTGGAACCGGATCTCGAGTCTGAACGGTACCATGTTGTCAACCCCAACACCCGAGAAGTCTGCACCAGCATTCCCCTCACCAGAGCCGAAATCGTGGGACTTTGCAGAGCTGTCCCGGATGGTGAACTCATCCAAGCATCAGTATTCCATGTACAAACAACAGCAGGAGGAGCAGAAGAGATGGAAAGCGATGGCCCAGGTGTTACGCCCTAGCAGGGGCGTTGTGCAAGGGGTGATTCAAGGGTTCAGAGTGTCTGTGAAGACACACACTAATAGATGAGCAAAGACGTCTATTGTCTGCGATGCTACGACTCTAGTAGTGTCTAATAGATGTTATGCACAATGTGCACAACTGACTTAGTGACAGGACACCTAGTCCAAAGTGTAAGACACTTCTCTACGCCTAATCTTGGTGGCGAACTAAGTCAATCAGGTGTGGCGTTGTTATAGTACAACTGCAAAGACTTCGAAGGAGGGTTTGACTCGATTAGAGTCGAGGGAGGTGGTTCACAAGATGAGAGAAGAACTGTTCACACCAAAGGTACGAAGGCAAGGTTGCTAGATTGCAAACGAAGCCAAGTCTGGCTTCTTACAGTGTAAAGTACAAGTATATATAGTGCTCAAGTCACAAAGACGAACACACAAGGACAGACATATGCAAATGTTGTTATCTGGAGTTTTCTTATCCGAAGCACAAGACAATAGGGGATAAACCACATATAGGACAAAGGGGACACACCAATGGAGTAACAAAGATAACAGAACCGAAGCAAAGGTAAGTGGCAACATACATGTGAAAGGACTGAAGCATCCGGATCATAACACCAGGAGTGGAAGGAGGAACAAATATGATATGCAGGGGAGAAACGCAGAGCGAAGCTGGAGGATAGACGGCAGTTAATTCGCAGGATCCGGGACCAGCAGATGACGAAAGCAGAGATGAGGAACTCTACCCCATTCGCCACGACTTCCTCCAGCACTCCGAAGTCCAAGAAGGTGTGCAAGAAACCCTGCATCTACTCTATACAGATGGGAGCCCAATGTATTGAGGAAACGTCCAGTCTTATGGACATGTACTCTCCCTATCCCCGAATGCGCACCATGCGCGCCCGTCTCGCCGAAATCAAGCGGGTGCTGCACCTTCAGGATTCGTTCACAACACTGGAGTGAACTTCGTGCACTTTCCCATCGAAATCAGAGGAGTAGTGAGGCAGGCCCGATTCATACAAGTCATCATGGGCCCCAACCCTATCGTAATTGGAATCATCGATGAGTCCGATAGAACCTTTGCCAAACCATTGTACACTCACCCTCACTACACTTACGGCTCCCGGCCCCGCTATGCTCAAGAAGACTGTATTGTCTTTGGAGCTTCATTTGAAGACCAGGAGAAGGTGGATAAGGCGGTAAAAGATCTCAAGGATCCCTCCTTGTGTGCGGAAGTACACCGCCTGCGAATTCTGCAAAAGGAAACAAGTCGACTTGAGGCTAGGTTGGTGGAATTGGAAGGGATTCTCGCTGACCTTGACAAGGACCAAGACCATTGTCTCAAGCAGCTTGAAAGGGCAGGAGCATTGGATCGAATTGAAGAAAAGATGGCTAGTTGGATCGAAGGTGCAGAATCACGTCGAGAACGTCGTGACTGAAAAGGGGGTGATGATACGGAATGCGAAGAGTGCGGAGCCTTACTAATACTTATGACCGGGTTAGTAAGAGTATATGTGTCATGGACTTATGGTATCAGTCAGCAGTAGAATCACATGTCTTTATAGACTGTGAGGTAGTATTGCTATTCGTTGTACAGATTGGAGAGGAGCTTTAAAGCTACCTCGATATATGTATATAAGTCGTCGTATTGAGACCAAGGCTCTTCAGCTTGGTCTTCTTCAATTTCACTTCCGACTTGTATCCTCTTCTCTCAGCAGGAACTCCATTGCTCACTATCTCTGTAAACTTTTGATTGACACAAGGACATGCAATATTGTCTTGTTGTTGCAAGGGTTGTGTACTTCGCTAAGTCACATACTCTTTATTGTGTTGTGTCGCCATTCGATTCACCTAAGTCAGGCCTATGCCGTGAAAGCGTAACACTGGTGAGTGCTGCATGGGCTGCTCTGATGTCTGGTGGGGAAGTGGCGGATCTCTGGATTACTGGGGTGGTGGGGCGAGTGAGGCCAGGAGGGGGTACAGTAGGTGCCCGCAGCACCAGGCCTTGTTCAGTGATTCTGACACTTGGAAGCTCTGGAAAGATGGGGGGTGGCGAGGAACTAGGGGATGGAATGAGTACCGATGCTGGGGTCATGGGAGGGGCATCCTCCATGTCTTGGTCTTCACTAGGAAGGAGTGGCTCTGAGATGGTGGGGGATGGGGTTCCTCCTTGGCTGAAGTAGCCTCTTTCCATGGCACGTTCCACATAGGCTTCTACTGAAGAAGAGCGAGATGGCATAGTGGCAAGTGATGTGGGGGATGTGGTGGTGGTGACGCTTCCAACCTGTGTCTCTGGTCTTTTTAACCATTTCTTTGCTCCCTCACTTCTAGGGTTACGTTCGAAGTACTCCTGAATGAGGTCTGGGGCGTTCAAGTTCTTCTCAGGCTCCCAGCTGTTGTGTGCTGCGGAGTATCCCTTCCATTGGATCAGGAACTGTAACTGAGATCGGTGGTACCTTGTGTCCAGAACTTTCTCCACTTCCCATTCTTGTTCCCCATCTCGGAGTTCTGGTGGGGGTTCTGGGAAGTTCTGTCCATGTATGGGAGTTTCTTTGTATGGCATGAGAAGCGACGCATGGAATACTGGGTGGATCCTCCACTGCTTTGGGAGCTTAACTCCATAAGTAGTGGCGGAGATTCTTTTTGTGATGGAGAACGGTCCATATCTTTTTGGAGCTAACTTGAAACTGGGGTGTGTTGTCTTCAGGTTCCTGGCGTCTAGCCACACCTTTTCTCCTTCTTGATAGGGTTTGAAACGAGGGGAGTCTTTGTACAGTGCCTGGGCATGTGTTATCGCCGCTTGGGCTGCTCTTCTAGCTTCTTGGATCTGTTCCAGGCGTTCTTTCGTTTCAGGTACTTGTGTGCTTCTCTTGGGTTGGTGTATTCTCGGAATATACCCCAAGATTAGTTCATATGGTGCCTTCTTTGTGGTGGCGCTTGGCCAAGAGTTGTGTGTGTATTGTGCTAGTGGCAATAACTCCGACCAGTTGTCCTGTTGGTGGTTGATAAACATCCTGAGGTACTGTTCTACCCATTGATTTGCTCGTTCAGATTGTCCATCTGTCTGGGGGTGGTAAGCAGTGCTGATGTTTTGTTCTATGCCTAGATCTTCGCATAGTCTTCTTGTGAATGTGGCAGTGAATCTGGGATCTCTATCAGAGATCACCCTTCTTGGGAGTCTGTAGTGGGGTAACACTGTTCTGGCATATAGTTTTGCCACCCCTTCTGCGTCTATTGTCTCTTTACAAGGGATAAAGAAGGCTGCTTTGGAACAGTCATGATCGACTATGGTGAGAATTGTGTCATAACCTTCTGACTCTGGTAATTTCGTAATGAAATCTAGGGTGATAGTCTCGAAAGGGAGTGCTTCGGACTTTGTCTTGATGGGGAAGAGTGGTGGTTTCGGGTTCCCAGGGAAATTTTTGTTTGATTGACATGTGGCACATCCTTGTACATATGAGGCGACGTCTTCTTTCATGTTTGGCCACCAGAAGTCTTGTGCCACTAGCCAGAGTGTCTTTGTTATTCCAGGGTGTCCAGCTGTCTTGAGATCGTGGAAAAGGGAAATTACCCCCCTCCTTAGCGTGATGTTGTCCACAACCACAAGTTTGTTGTTCTTCCACCAGTGTTTTCCATTTTTCACGAGCTGAAAGGGGTGTGCCCACTCTTCCAGTGTGTCTTTGTGCTCTGTTTGGTGTGCCATGACGCGATCATCTATCCTGACAGAAAGGGCAGTGTTTGCAAATAGGTCCGGTGATAGGACCACCACATCTTTGTTGTCTTCTTCTCCATTCACATGGTCTGGTCGTCTGGAGAAGGAGTCTGCATGGTTTTGAATGCCTGGCTTGTGTACTAGTCGATAATTGTAGTCTGCCAGTCTTGGGATGTACCTAGCCACCCTTCTATTGATCCGTTGAGGGTGCCTGTAGTATTCTAGGTTCTTGTGGTCTGTAAACAGTGTGATTTCGTGTGGTGACCCCATGAGGAGTGGTCGCCAATGTTCTAGTCCCCATAATACTGCTAAGAGCTCTCTGTCATGTATGTCATAGTTTCGCTCCGCTGCATTGAAGGCTTTTGAGAAGTAGCCTATAGCTTGTGATTTATTTCTGGAGTCTCTTTGTGTCAGGATAGCTCCGACTGCGAAGGCTGAGGCATCCACTTCCAATTCAAAGGGTTTGGTCATGTCTGGTTGGCCAAGCACTGGGTCGCTGCAGATGATTGTAATAAGTTTCTCCAGTGCTTCTGCCGCTTCCTTTGTCCATTTGAAGGGTCCTTCTGTCGTCTTTATTGTGTCTGAAATTGGTTTGGCAAGGTGTGCGAAGAAGGGGATAAAAGGGCGTTGATAACTCAGTGTTCCTAGTACACTTCTCACTTCTTTGAGGGTCTTGACCATTCTGGGCCAATCTTTGAGTCCTTCGACCTTCTTGGGGTCTATCTTGATTTGGGATCCATCAATGATTATCCCCAAATAGCTTATCTTCCTTTGTTCAAAGATGCATTTGGACGCCTTAAGGAAATAAGATTCTTCTTCGCAGATTTCCAGTAGTGCATGGACAATCTGTCTGTGTCGATCTAGGTTTTCCTCTGTTGCTATTAGGATGTCGTCCATATACACAAAGAGTTCTTTGGGGTATTTGTCCATAAGGGGACGAAGAATTTGACTCATTGTTCTGGCAAATGTGGCTGGTGTCATGAACTAGTATGCCGCGTTCATGACTTAGTTATACCAACGTACTATCAATAGTACTTGCCACACTCAAAGAAAGGGTACTATCAAGTTGTCCAACTAGGACCCTTGGTTCCACCTCCCATATAGTAGGAAACCTGGGCTCTATGGTCCCACCATGTCCGTTTGCGCAAAAGTGATGAGTAGAGGCATCCACAATATCGCGTTTTCATTGTCGCCTGATGTTTTTGGATGATTTAACTTGTTATTATTTGTGGACAGAGTCCAAACAAATTACTAACAGGTAAACAAGGATCTATTATTAGTATTAGAAGGTTCTACGACCTTCTATAGCCTTCTACCGGCTTCTACAGGATGTACTGCGGAGAAGGTCACGAGACCTAAGAGAGACTAACGCCATTGGATACTATTTATAATGCTTCCACTGTATTCCAGAGTATTCTACTGCGCACAGACCATGTAACTAGGTATATAAGCTAGCCTAATACTACGGACAACCCTCAGACTGTCCACTTGTGACAATCACTTGCTAGACTCCCCCGTCCCCTCTTTTCTACCACCATTGAATTGAATCTTCCCTTCACAGTCCTGCTCGTGCTCAAGCCCCTACTTCTGTTCCTCCTAGTCACCCTCCTCCTCTTCCCTATTGTTCGTCGTCCCCTTCCGAGTTCCAAGTGTAACCGGCCTCACTAGTCAGTGAGTCCTTCACACTTGGACAGTCTCTCCCACTTCTGACCTCGAACAATCATTGATAGTGCCCTACTCTACTGGAGAGCTTGGACACTGGGACGAGGAATCACAGTCTTTCTATACAGATTACTCCCCTCAGACACGACCCTTGGATTACCTCCCAACTCTATCCCCGCCACTAGAGTACTCGGAGATTAAAGAAGAACCCCTATCCCCCCTAACCAGTGTACGGTCGTACACTCCGGAACTGCAGTATCCCTCTCCATCTCCAGTGCCCCAGTTGGCTCGACGAACAGAGCCTTTCTCAGGACCCCCTCTCGCTGATTACCAGCCCCCCAACTCTTGCTCCCTTAGTCCGGAGCCTACATATCCACAGTCTGTTGTCTTTCTCTCCCCTATTACTGCACCCGCATCTCTTCCAGAACAGTCAGTACGACTAGTCACTCCACCCCCCCGACCACAGTCAGTACCAGTGCACCCTGGTACACCAGATCAAGAACTTATTCGCCCACTCACTCCGGACTCCCCTATCAACTACCACAGAGTAGCCAAAGGGCAGTCACCAGTCCCATCCAGAGTCCCATCCCCAGTCAGTAATCAGGAGAACACCCTTCCCGCCATCCCTATCAACCGACCACCACCTTGTCTAAGCGCCACTGGGCAGCACCCGCACCAATTCATCGCAGTCTTCACCGAAAGGGGGGAAGAGTGGAGGCCAGTAGAGGAGTTCTATCAAGAGTCCATTTTCCACGTCCGAACTATCCGTCAGCTCCGTGAAACACCACCAATCTTCCCTGGGGTGTGCGCCTTCCGTTGCAAGGCCCCTCACTGCCAAACTATCTATCCCCTCCATCCGCACCGTGCCCTTTGTGAATACTTGGGCATCCAACCCATCTACGTGTGCTCTCAGGCAGTCCTCGAAACCCCTAACGCAGCCCTTCCACTAGGAACTCTCAGGTATAGTTTTAGAGAGAACCTTCGCAAGGCATTCAGACCCCTTCCCTACGCCATCAAACAAGCCTACACCTACTGCGTGGCAGTACTTGAAGTCCACGACTTCTTGGACGGAAGGGTGGTTACCACATACGGGTACTTATCCTTTCACGAAGACCAGGTGTTTGCTATTGACCAAGGACTTCATTGCGAGGACTTAGTTAGAACTAGTCCCCATTTACTCGCATATTGCTTCACCCCTCGTATTCCGGCCGACCCCATTGACTACCTAACCAAATACCCCGAACCCACCCTACTATAAACTTACTGTAATAGTAAGTACCATGTAGTAGGCTATAAGGGTAGTCAATTCAATAAAAGAGAAGTGTTCCTATATCCAGCTCGAGTCACAGAAGAACAACGAATAAGACGTGCACACGCCTTATTCGAATCACATAGGGAACAACAGCTCGAAACCCTATTCCCTCCTACTTCATATTTTGACGCATCCAGAGACCAGAAGATTGACTGTTGGAGCGACTCTGCCAATACACTAAACAAGTTAGGGGACCTGCTCCCTTTTGGACAAGTAATATCCGCCACTAGGTTTGCGGACTTCATAACAAACGACTTAGACAACCTAGCAAAAGTCAGCCAAGAACAGCTTCTTTATTGGCACTTAGCCGGAGCCACCACTACAACCAACGCACCAACAGAAACCCTCCTTCTGTGGGCCAACGACGACTATCTTTGGTTCTTGAAAGTTCTTCAACAAGAAAACGACCTAATAAGTCGTGTCAGAAGAGGAGAAAGACTCCGGGTTCTAGAAAGATTCCGTCTGGACTACACGGAAATTCAGATATCATTTCAGGAATTGCGCCTGGTTACCAATTCACAGCCACATCAAATCGTCATCACAGAAGGACGTGAATTCACCTACAAGTGGTCTCAATCCTCGTGGACCACTTCCCTTGAAAACCCGGATTCAGACCTAATAAACCCAAGAATCTATCACCTTCCACCAGACCAACCGAACAACCCTGAAATTGTGGAATATGCACGGGCCGTATTCAATAGAACACGCGAAATCGAAGCACTTCCCCCCAGCAGTCAACCTCTATCCGCCACACTAGTAAGTTCTAACAGTGGTGGAACCAATAGTATAGTTAGCCAGTGGGAGACAGAAAATACTTGTTGGTGTAACAAGGAAGTTTGCGACTGTGGCTTTAGGCCTAATATCCCACCGACTCCACCTAGTGTAGTACTGTGGGTACCCGGACAGAACTATCTACCTACTAGAAAATAGAAGATAGTTCCCACCTGGCTGAACCAATATTAGAGTGGGCAATCAACCTGGCTTCTCAGCCGTCAAACAGAAGGCAACGGCGTTGTAATAGAGCGGTACCAAGAGATTCCCCTATTAACTCAAATAGGGACACCCCAGTAATCCCATCCATAAACCAAGTGAACCCATAAGAACCAGTCTACCCTACTATCCAGGGAGATCATAGACCACCAATATATCCCATTATCAGACCTGTCACCCAAAGGGCACACAGACATCCTACTACAAGTAGTGAAGAAGCCCAATACCAAGCAACCCAACCCCAACTACACTGTCACTTCCCGGAAAGCATCTACATTTCGGAAAATATCCCCACTAGAACCCCTAGAGAGTTATACCAATTCAAGGAGCATTGTAGACTCCAATACCAAGCCAACAGAACCACCCTGGTTCTAGACCAACCCCTTTCTCGCGCAAGGGAAATATCTTCCAGTCCACTAAACTTTCAAAACCTACTGTGGCGAAGCCGAACCACTGTAGGCCACTTTGGCATATTCGAGGAGTACCATTGGATTCGCCGTCAACTAAGACCCTGTCATAAACCGTCAAAGCTTAGGTTATGACTCAAGAGTTCAGGCCGGTCCGGTCCGGTCCGGTATTATGTAATCAACTTCCTAATTAGGAAATCCAAAGTCGGAGTTTGAATTTATACTCCGAGGGTCACGTGATCTGTCACGTGACTAGTTCCTTGTAGAAGGTTCTACAATCTTCTACAGAATTCTACCAGTTTCCACAGAAGGACTGCAGAAAAGGTCACCAGGTCTCAGAGAGACTATTGCCATTGGATGATATTAATAGAGCTTCCACAAGCTTCCAGGACATTCCCAGAGAGACTATTGCCATTGAACAGTATTTATAGATCTTCTACAAGTTTCCAGAGTATTCCATTATGTAAACACCATGTAGCCAGGTATATAAGCTGGCGCAATACAACGGACAGTCCCTCAGACTGTCCACTTGTGAACTCCCACTTGCAAGGTCATAGTCTACTGCATTGCTCCCTCTTCCACTCTGCTCTGCCTTCTTGTCCCCTTGCTTGTGTTTAAAGCTATCCTCTCTGCTCTCTTCATCGTCATCTTCCTTGTCCCTCATATCCCTCGTCTTCTTCATAAGTGCCCCAAGTATCGTTGACTTACTAGACAGTAAGTCATCACACTTGGACAGTCTCACTTAACATTGACCTGGGATACTCTTGATAGTGTCTGACTACAACTACTCTGAGTTCGGACACTGGGACGAGGAATCTGGTTCTTTCTCCAACAGAGAGTACTCTCCGTTGGCACGCCCTCTTGACGGCCTCCTTCCCTCATCCCCCCTACGTTATTCATTGTCGCCATTGGGGTTAAATATCGCCCCTTTTCCAGAAGTTGCTCAAGTAGTTGAGCAGATCGCCACCCCCCAAGCGCAGGCTGCTATATCAGCGCCGCCATCACCTATCCCTCAGTTGGCTCGTCGTACAGAGCCCTTTTCAACGTCCCCCCTCTCCTCCATCCAGTCTAGTCCTCGCTCCCCTAGTCCGGAGCTCGTGTACCCTCCGTCCCCTGTATTTCGGTCGCCACTAGTTGCGCCCCAGTCTCTCCAAGTCCCCACAGTCCGTCTGGTATCTCCGCCCCCACGCCCACAGTCCCTGCCAACCGCACTATCGCCACTTCTCCTTGCCCCTTCACATCCAGCTACCCCAGACTCCCCCATTAACTATCATCGCATCGCAGAAGGAGAAGAGCGGGTAGACACCCCATGTTCGGAACCAGTGGAGAATCAAGAGAACATTCCTCCCCCCATTCCTGTTATTCGTCCCCCTCCCTGTCTTGGTGCTGTGGGACAGCACCCTCATCAATTCGTCGCAGTCCATACGATCAGGGGAGAAGAGTGGAGACCTATCAGTGAATTCTATAGGGAATCCATCCACAACTTTCACACCGTCCAGCAACTGTGCGACAACCCCCCTACTTTTCCTGGTATCCTCCCTTTCCGGTGCAAGTCGCCCCATTTTCAAACCATCTACCCTCGTAATCGTTCCCTTGCCATTGCCGTGGGCATCCAGCCATTATACGCCTGTTGCCAGGCCGTCCTTGACCACCCCAGCACAGACCTTCCCCTTGGTAGCATCCGCTACAACTTCAGGAGGGGTATCCACGAAGCCTTCGCCCCTCTAAACAACATTGTCAGGCAGGGGTACGTATACTCCCTGGTCATATTGGAAGTACAAGACTTCCTGGACGGAAGAGTGATAACCACATACGGTTATCTAACTTTTTACGAAGAAAAAGTATACGCTATTGAACAAGGGTACCACTTTGAGGACGTACTCCAGACTAGCCCTCATTTGATAGGGTACTGCTTTCACCCCCGTATCCCAGCTGACCCCTTCCAACACATCACACACTACCCAGACGAGCAAGAACTATAATCACTTACTATAAGTAGTAAGTGTTTGTAGTAGATAGCTGGGAATCCTTATATCAATAAAAGGGGTCTAGTGTTTTTATTTCCAGCAAGAATTACTGAGGAAGAATGAGCTAGAAGAGCTCAAGCTTTGTTTGAAACCCATCGCCGACGACAACTTCAAACTTATTACCCATCCACCACCCTTGTCGACACCTATTTAATTGATCAAGTAGACTGTTGGAGTGACGTCTCCTTAGTCTTGCAAAGGTTAATAAACCTACTTCCATTCGGCGAAGTAATATTCTCTTCAAGGTTTGAAGAATTTGTCACCACAAACTTATCAAGCATCGCCGACGCAGCCCAAGAACAACTCTTGTATTGGCACTTAGCAAACCACCCCACCTTGAACAACCACCCAGTGGAATCCCTTCTACTTTGGGCTAAAGACGACTACTTCTGGTTCATCACAGTACCACCAAGAAGAGAAGAACTCATAGAAACCATCAGAAGAGGAGAACGTGTTCGCTTTTTGGAGCGATTTCGATTAGATCACACCGAGGTCCAAGTATCCTTTCAAGAATTACGCCTTGAAAGTCACGAACAAAACCATTGCCTAGTAATCACAGAAGGAAAAGAATTCACCTATAAGTGGGCTGACGCCACCTGGTCCACTACTTTAGAGAACCCAGACCCAAGACTAATCAACCCAAGGATCTGCCACCTTCCCCCAGACCAACCAACTGACCCAGAGATCCTAGAACCCGCAAGACGTGAACCAAGTGAATCCCTACCCCCTAGCAGTCCACCAGTATCAAGTCCTCCTACATCCACAAACTCTGTTGACGGTTGGGGAGATAACACTTCCAACCAGTGGAATAGCAGAGCTGTTTGTTGGTGTAGTAAAGAAGTGTGTGACTGCGGATACAGACCAGATACCCCACCTACTCCACCTAGTGTAGTATTGTGGGCGCCAGGCCATAGTTACCTACCCTCTAGAGAAATATAGAGGGTTCCCTTTGATTCGGAAACAAACTGGCAGAACAAGCAGTTGAGTGGGCTATCAGACTGGCTTCTCAACAAGTCGCGCAACCATCAAGAAGGATAAGACGCCAAAACAGATTTGGCGCAAGAAACAGTACTATTGCATCACCAGCAGTTCAAGCAAGAAGCCCACCAAGTATTAATCAAGCCAACCCACAAGAACTAGTATATCCTAGTATTCAACCAGTTCACGGACAACCAGTGTACCCCCTTATCCGACCAGTGGCCAGACAACCAAGACAGTGTCATGGACGCGTATTATTTTCCCTATTTTTCTGTATTTTTACGGATTTATTTGGGCAAGATATAAGCGGCCAAAAGTACTTAAGTTCCTTATCATTAGATATGATAAGATGGTTAGTCACATGATGCCAACATGTGCAACTTTGGGTCACGTGATCGTGGGATACATCATGTGATGTTATTTGACTGTGTGACAGTCTTGCCGTTCTCGGACTTCTATTGTTATAGATAACAATAGCGCATGTGCTTGTTCTGATTGGCTAGAACTCTGTAGAATGTAGTAGAACACATTACTAAAGTAGTATGACGTGTTGTATTAGGATTTACTCAGCAGATAAGGACGCCGCGTCATCAAGTAGTCATAGCCGCTTAGTGTGCATCAGTCAGCACAATAGATAAGGGCTAATAATAGATACGACGCGTCAGCGCATGAGTCATTACACTTACTAAAGTACTTAGTAATACAATGAGCGCAGTAGTATATAAACCCTGCTGTAGCGTCCTGAGTAGAACCAACTTGTCCTCTTGGTTTCTACTCAGGTGCGCATTCCTTTGTATTCTCTACTCTCTACCAATCTAACTTGTCCTCTTGGTTTCTACTCAGCCTGCCGCCGCGTGAACCATTGTCTTTGACCTTGAATAAAGGTCACAAGTATTGACTAACCTTCCGCGTCGACTGCAGGTTCTGAGCGTGATTTATCTCCGTTCAAGGCTTGCGTATCCAACCTCGGCTAGTTCGCCTTTTCAAATCTTTTTGTCTTTTACTTCAAGTTGTAGCCGATTGGACTCCGCTACAGACAGCCCTCTACAAGTAGTGAAGAGGCCCAGTACCAAGCCACCCAGCCAGTCCTCCACTGTCACTTCCCAGAAGCCATCTACATATCAGAGCATATTCCCACCAGATCTCCAAGAGAATTGAAGAGGTTCCAAGACCATTGTAGGCTTCAGTACGACGCAAATAGGGCCACTTTAGTCCTTGAACAACCCTTAACGCGTGCACGAGAAATCACTTCAAGCGCTCTAAATTTCCAGAACCTCTTGTGGAAAAGCAAGACCACAGTCAGTCACTTTGGTATATTTGAAGAATACCAGTGGATTTGTCGACAACTCAGACCAAACGCCGCGGACCGCGCCATCTTACAACCAGCTTACCAAGTTTTTTACCAGTGGGACTCTGACGGTTGGATTGTCTCTAGACTTCAAAGAAATCAGTGAATGAGAAGAAGGATTACCGAAACAAGAAGAGATCTAACCATAACAGAAGAAGAACACGTCCCCTACTATTTTTTAGACGCACACTTTTCTTACGAAGACAACCTATATCACGCGTATTGGGAAAAATACGCAGTCACCAGCACAGACGGACGATTTCCGTGGTTTATTGAAGAACTAGGAAGAAACCTAGACAGACCAGACTACAGAGACGCTTATCCAGGATTTCACCAGGTCGAAGACACCAACTACCTCACTCTCACAGGGAAATACCGGAACAAAGACGTTGCTTGGTCCTTTGATAAGAAAGGTTGGTTTTACAGAAACAACAGAGCAGTAAAATTCGAAGAAGAAAGTCAACCAAGCACACCACAATTAGAACTAGGTAACCCTCAGGAAGAAGGACCTAGTAACACTCAGCAAGAAGAACCAAGCTCTCCATTAACACCTCAGGAGGAGGTGCAGTCTACCCATTCAACAGCAGAAGAATTAGGTTCTGGTTCTGATTCAGATCAAGCAGAAGTTTCCCAACTCCTAGAAAGTGCGACCAAGACAGTTACCTCTTTAATCACGCAGGTTTCAAGACCACATACGCCCCAGTCCCAATCACCCCTAGTTTTTCCAGGAGCATTACCAAACACACCAGGCCCATCCCAACCAACAATTTACCCTACCCCAGTTACAGTTGCACAAGCACCATGTTACGACGCGGGATTCCGGGTAGCTCGTATCCCCGGACCGGTGGCATGTGATAAGAAAAGGTGACTCGAGAGATAACGGTTTGATAACCCCAGTACTGTACGATAAGAACGAGGTATGTGATTGGTTCGCCGCTGTACGATATCTATGACTCGGACGGACATTTACGATAACCATACGATACGTGATTGGCTAACTACCTTTCAAGAGGCGCTTTAAAGCCCTCGCGTATATGTATATAAGGTTAGCCAAGCTGCGCCGTAGTCCGCAGCTTGGTCTTCTTGAATCTATCCTGTCTCCATTCGTTCTATCTTCCCTTGTCGGTCTAAGTCTTGCGCTCCTCCTTATAGGAGTCTGCCTCATCGTTATCCTTCTCGAGTCAGTATTGTCCCACGCCTAGGGCTTACTGTTATACTCCCACGATCACGTGCCGTATAGGGGCCGTCATATCGCTAAGTCGTCAAACAGTTGTGTCGCCTTCCATTGCTCAAGTCGAGCCACGTGCCGATAGACACGTAACATTAAGACCAAGCTCCCATCGTGGCGACTGAAACAACTGCAGATAGTTGGGTATTTGCACAATACTCCATCGAGAGAAGAGGAGACCGAAACGTCCCTGTCCATTATCTCGGAAACGCGTGGTGGGGAACGGTCAACAACGTCACCAGATATTGGGTAGACATACCCACAAGACCATCGAGGGTCTACCCAGTTGAGTTTAATTTCGAACATACGTGCTGGACAGAGGTTGCTTGGAGCCCTCGCAGAGGACGGTGGGACGTACTTCGACCCACAGGACCCGAATATAATTGCAACATTCTACGAAGCGAAGTGGTCCATCGAGATCAGTGGGGGACCAATTGACGGTGTAGAAGACGATAGTGCACCTGCGCCATCCGAAGGCAGCACAGAACCAACTACTACAGAAGACGAAGTAGGAGACCGCCCAGACGCAGAAGAAGAGCAGCAGCGTCGACGATTTGACGAGATACGTATCAATTCCCTAGCTGCCCAAGCAGAAAACATCGCGATCAGATCCCCTGCAGCTATGGCCACCGAAACACGTACATATACAGAAGAAGAAAACCGACTCACCGACGCGCTGGCGGAGCGAAGAATACAGAATGCCCTCGAAGGAGAAGGAGAAGAAGCTCCACCATCGCTACAACCTGAAGAACGCATCATCGACCCGAACACAGGTCACCACGTGACCTTAGACGAGCTTGCAAATCAACGAATGTACGGTCCCGACCAACCCGATCCACCATCAGACAGAGAACAAAATCGGATATGGAGTTTTCTAGCAAGACAACGCGTGGAAGGTGAAGGGATACCCGCCAACATCCCACGCGGAGGCGGGCCGCCCGGACGATACCCGGGAGGAGTGCCACCACGACGACCACCTGGAGGAGGACCACCACCGTCAGGCGGAGGCGGAGGTGGTAGCGGCGGTGGAGGCCCACCTGGAGCCGATCCCAATGGAAGGGGAGATTACAACAAATTACAAGGGCAGCCACCTCCTATTTTTCGCGGCGACAGAAAGACCACTGAAACCTTCCTTACCAAGTGGGAGTTGTACAGGGGCATGAATCGACACACGCAAACGATGCGCGAAGCATACTCGCGCGCCATCCTCTTCCTCACCTTTCTGGAAGGAGACGACCTCAACGAGTGGATCACTACCCACACCAGGTGGCTAACGCTACAAATTGCGAATGGAATACCCGAGGACGACGAAAGGATATGGGAAGCGGTATACCGAAGCTTTAAACGACGCTTCACAAACATGCTAGAACAAGAACAAGCACGGACCGCACTGCAAGAAGGAATATACATGCAAGGGACAGATATTGACAAGTATGTGTCCCGTTTCGAAGAATTAGTACGGCGCGCTGGCTACCGAGCAGATTCACCAATGGTCATCAATGTGTTCACCGAGGGGCTCCCGCGCAAGCTCTACGAGCAATGCTATACGCTCGACAATCTGCAAAGCTACGAAGGGTGGAAACAAGCGCTTCTGAAAACGACAAGAACAATACATCCACCTACAAAATCACTTCAATGAAGGAAAAAGGAACCTAGAGAAGTATCGCAACCGTACAGGAAATCGTGGAGGGTACGCTCCACCACCACACCTCCCGCACCCCGACGCAATGGACACATCTGCAAGGGCAAGAGTACAGAGCGGAGAGGTCGATAATAGTGCTATCGCAGTCGCTGGGTCCGAAGAAATGAGTCCGAACGACTCAGGCTTCCGGCAGTATATCCAAGGGACAAGAGGCCGATACATACCTCGGGGAGGATACATTCAACGGGGACAACCCCTGACACCAGGGGAGTACAATGTTACAACTGTCAGAAACACGGACATTTCAGCCGCGATTGCACACAGCCTCGCAAACAAACGACAGATGCAACAGCCACCCGCACAAGTACGGGCCGCCTCGAGCCTTACACCGCAACAAGAAGCAGCGCAGGTACTTCAAACGATCGTCAACAAGAGCGACGAAACCCAGGAGCTAGTAATGAAAGGAATATGGGAGAGAGAGGATTTTTCAAACGCCTAAACCCGGCGGCCTGGGTGAGGGCAGTACATTCTCGTGATGTTGTAATAGTGACTACGCGTTTTCGATCTATGCATATCCCAGTTTCGACTCGCACGCATCACGCTATGGCCGACATACAAGCGTTAGTGGACAGCGGAGCCACCGACTGCTTTATGAATCACAAATTCGCAAAACGAATGGGCCTGGGGCTGATCCCCCTGGAAAAGCCAAGAAAAATATGGAATATCGACAATACGGAAAACAAAGGAGGGTCCATCACTCATTATGTGGACCTAGATGTATGCACTAAAGGGATTCACAAGGAAATGAGGTTCCTCGTCACCGACATCGGAAACGAGGATATCGTCCTGGGCTACCCATGGTTGGCCACGTTCGAACCACAGTTCACATGGAAATATGCTACAATACGCGAAGACATGCTACCCGTTGTCATTCGGTCTGTAAATCCTCACATAATACGCCAACCGATTATTAGCGCCACTACCACAGAAGCTCTCCCCAGCACGGAACGGAACCTCATCATCCGAAAACTCGAAGAACAGTGTACTGTACGAACCACTGCTACGGAACTGGCAATAAAAGTGAAACAACAAACAACCGCAGCAGTACTTCCGCCACAATACGAACAATACAGGAAACTATTCAGCGAGGAAGAGTCACGTCGCTTTCCCCCGAAGCGGGTGTGGGATCACGCCATCGAACTAAACCTAACGCGGCCAACTGCATTAGACTGTAAGATATACCACTAACGCGGGCAGGAGGATGAAGT
>WTXK01000755.1:0-20252 GCA_025769895.1 Lactarius psammicola
TTCTTCGCTCTGTGCTCATGTCAATCAATGGCGTTGACCCAATCTCGTGGTTCAGCACAACGCTTTTCGTTCTCGCAGCTGGCGTACGGCCTTGGAGCCACCTCACCTCTCGATTGCGAGAGCACACCTCTTCGCTGCAGGACTCCATCCACTACCCTTCTCCCGAAAGCCAGTTCATCGTCGACTCCCGTTTACAGGTAGTTGTCAATCGCATCAATGGTTTAGAACAGGAGCTCTCGACTGTCAAGCGCGCCATGGCAATGCGTGCATACGTGGATGATATGCATGAAGAACTCAACAGTGCCTTGCAAGACACGGAACGCACAATACGAAAGCAAGAGCGTAGGGTCGAGTCCACCCGCAACTCATATGATACCCGTTTGGCCATGCTGGAAAAGGCCATCTCAGGAATAGAACGCACACATGGAGGACGAGTTCGTGGGACAATTCTCAGCGATACAAGCTCGACGAGTGGCCACCCGTACAAGAGTCTTGAATTCGTTGTCGATACGATTTTACACTTCCTCCGCGAACTTGCCAACAGTCTCACGTTGGGCCCCCCCTCCACCCAAGCGAGCCCAAAAACTCCTCCAGCGTTTATGGTGCCTGGGCCATCGTTGCATCACGCGAAGCCTCCCAATTGGCCTCAGCTCGGGACCATAAAGGAAGATGCGATGGAGCAACCCAATACCGATCGGCGCGATGAGCACTCGAGTCTCGGACAATCTGACAATGAGGCACCCTTAACATCGTGTCAGAGCGATCTTGATGACGTAGGCGTGTCTAGAAGATGCCATCGACAAAGTCCACTCAACATGACAAACGTCATCGCGAATGTCGTTAGCTTGCCCTACCGTCTTGCTGTCGGCATAATCGTCGCAGTCTTTCCTCCCCTTCAGCATTTCTTCTATTAATCGCTAGAATTTCTATTCTACCAACGGGTTGTAACATAGCACATCCCTTCTCGTCGCTCCTAGCTACCGGATTCTCTCTAATTGTGCTTTTATTGTCATGTGAATATTGGCCCGTCCCTTCGATTCACTTGGTCAAAAACCCCGGTTTGTACCACATCACACAACTGCATGCTAGGGTAAGAATGAAAAGAACGTCGGATATAACGTCTTTAGTAGAAAAACGGGTGTGGAAATTCTCAAACCGAGACGGAAGATTTTTGTTAGCTGAGCAAATTGTCCAAAAATATCTTCTATTTCAGCTCTCAGAGATTTTTCAGGGAGAGAGCGATCCTGCGGGAGCGGCAGCGCTTCTTTCAGGGGTCTTGCTAAGCACGATGATATGAAACTTTAGCAAAAACGTTGCGGAGACAAAAACAACCTCGAACCCCAAGTCGGACCCTGTCAGCCGGCGTGTTCCCTGGTTGCCATTTTCCCCATTTGACGGGCGGCACTAGCCTGTAGTCGCTCCTTCATGTCTGGAAGACGGGACTCATCAGCCGCTTGGAAGTGTTCAGTGATTATTTATATTATTTACTAGACTGTGCTTGCGCAACTTGAACGCTCCTGTTGTTCTCCAAGGGAGGCATCCCACCCGATTTGTTGAACTTTTTCTTTCGTTGATGGTCTTTATTAGATGAGTCGTGCTTAATGTGTGTAAGTGAGGGGTCAACGTCGTCGTCGTCGTCGGTCGTGGCTTGACCACTGGCAAACAACAATCTGGACAGATTTTCCAAGCGTCGTGCGAGAAACGCGCTCAGATCGACCTCAAGATCCGCGATGGGTCTCGGTTGTCCTTTATTAATGCCTCTAGCAAAGGTATGGGTAAATAGAATAGATATTGAATGGAATAAATATGTTTGTGAGTAGTTGTGTGCGCGAGCGTTAACTGCACGAAGTAACGGCTCAGTCTTTGCACACTAGAAGGCAACGACTGAGGGGCTATGATACGAAGAATATGTACTTATAAAGTAGAGAAAATATGAACTGTACAGTACGAAGTTTTTATGCTCTGCTTCCGCAGGGCAACACGATAACGAATCCGCGGTCAACGAGTACTACCGGGCGATGATTCGGGACATCGATCCGAGATCTGAGGTGATAATGTATGGGCAAACGAGACACAAAGGTGAACTAACGCGCGGGTTTGCACCACGAACGCATGGAAATAATCAGACAGGTACGGAATGGAAATAACATCTCACAACGATATACTTCAAAAATGCCTACTGTACACCGTCGGGCTGATTACTGTACCATCAGACCCGATCAGGGCCGATCTCTTTTTTTTTTTTTGGACCAATTTTTATTCCAGGGTACAAGCCGTAGACTAGGACTGGTCGTAGTTATGAACTACTACATTTGTGAAACACGCGTGAGTCCATTATGTGGAGATACGAGTCGTACATGATTACCGAGGCTCGAGGGGGATAAGTTCATACTCAATGGACGAAAGGGAAACCTATAGAGAGGAGAAACCCGATATGATAGTAGCGAGGTCTTCATGGTGTCAGACGCCGGTAGTTTCATGCAACGTTAGATAGCGACGTGAAGTCCAGGTAGGACTCTTTTTCGCCCTCAGACTTCCTACCCTGGTTCGGGTGGTATCTCCAAAGGCGTTATGATAGCAGAGGCTGAGCCGGCCCGGCCCTCTTCAGACCCGATCTCCAGCCCAGGTTCTTCATAACGACCTGAGTTGGTCCTAAGAGCTCGCTTTTGCAGCGCAACATGCATTCAGCTCCGCGACTTCTTCATTGAGTTCGTCAGGTCGCTCGCTTTCGAGATATAATCGTTCCTTAAACTCGGCCGGGCGCCAGCCAGGCTCGGCCTCTATGTACACGCCCGCGGGCGCGTAAATATTGCCAAGTTCTGCGAGGATGATGGGCCGTGAGATGATGATTGAGACTGAGACAGACCATATTAATCGATCGTATACATACAGTAAGTATACAGCCCCTGACAGCAACGATATGATCATCGTCCAGAATTTTGAATCGACTGATAACGAAATGCCCACTCGAATACATTACAATCGATTGCCCAATGTCCTACACCGCGACACATATTCAAGCACTTGCGTTCCTGGGCCTGTATCTCCCCATTAGGGAAGCACAGTAAGCTTCACGCACGTACTAAACCAGATTTACCAACTCACTGGTAACCCCTCCGTACTAGTACTACGCACCGTAATGGACAAAGTTTACCCATCGCTCTAAAGTGATCCCTCTCTTTTTCCGCAGCTTCTTCGCAGCATCCCTAAGTGCCCTGGCAGATCTCTCATAGTAGGGCACTCCCATCTGTTTTCCAGAGAGCATCGACTTGTAGAAATATTTAGCAAGCTCCCGTCCATCTTCGTTAGCCATCGCCCACATCGTCCCGACTACGCTCCGAAAACCACAGTACTGTACCGCAGCAACGAGGTGCAATCCTTCGTCAGACACGCTGTCTTCTGTAATCTCTGCGGTGTGACAAGCCGAGAGAAATGCGAATTCAGCAGCGGGAAGGCGAGACCGTACGATATCCAGAAGAGTGAGACGTTGGTTTCCGTGGAGCTCGAACCCAGCGTTAAATGGCTCTCCGGTCTCCAGTGTACCGTGGCATACGAAGTGGACAAATCGATGACTCTGGAGACCTTCACGTACCGCAGCAGGTGTCGCATGCTTCGAGATGAGGCTTGTCACCTCTGTTTTGAGATCCTGGATGACTTTCACGTCTTCGCACACTTCCGACAGAGATTCGCCGGAGTCGGGTACGTCGAACTCTGCCACAAGAAGGATCGGGGGCCGGTTCACAGCTTGTAGACTCGGTTCGCGAGATCTGATGAGGGCAGAGAGTGTCGGGGTGTAGGAACATATGTAGAGGTCTGAGAAATATCGCTCGTCACCGTCATCCGATGGAACCGGTCCCATGGCATGGAGAGGAAGAGAACAAAAGACGGAAGTTGGACACCACCAGACTCGCGATTGTTCTGGTATGTTCAGCTCCCGAAGTCTCTCGATGACCGGTTTTCCAACCAGCTGGTAAAGGTCTACGAGAACGGAAGCTAAAGTTGAATTGTACTCTTCCGAATCGACGCCGCCGCCTTTTCGTACACCCAACAGTGTATCCGTTAACTTACTTGCGCGATCGTAGAAGTCGTCGGGAGTGGGGAGGTGGGAGGGTGCGGAGTTGCTGTGGAGAATGACGATATCCGAACGCCATCGGGAATGGTTGATAATAATGATCGGTCCATGCGAAGCAACGGACTTAATATCGTCGAATGACGGCGTCTTCAGGAAGTCCTGGAATCCAGGCAAGGTCTGAATCTGCGAAATGAGTTCGATTCGATCCTCTAAAAGTTTCCGCTGTTGCAACACGAGTCGGCCTAACAAGTCGAGACCATCTGTAGCCTCGGCTCTGCGATTGTCCATCTCAGTCCTAACGTCGGAGGCAGCAACAGTCGTAGTCACTGCCTCAAGGTTCTGATTTATCGTCGCAAATTTCTCCGCTAAGGTTAAGTCGGCCGCACGGAGTTGATTGATCGAAGCACGGAAGCCACGCATTTCGGACCAGAGCAAGGCTCTTCCACGTTCTAGGGTTTCAACTGCCTCCTCGAGTCGACCCGTTTGAA
The DNA here is from genome assembly GCA_025769895.1 of Lactarius psammicola. Lineage (NCBI taxonomy): Eukaryota > Fungi > Basidiomycota > Agaricomycetes > Russulales > Russulaceae > Lactarius > Lactarius psammicola. Next base: position 4,561 of record WTXK01000755.1, read on the forward strand.
TCTGATACGATGCGTAGTCTAACGGTAGAGTCCTAGTTACTCTGTTCATCAAAACGAGGCGAGAATGTTGAATCCGCAACGTTGGAGAGAAGAAAAGAGTGTCCTGCATGAATGACATTGCACTCTGATACGCGACTGAGGTGGAAGGGTGATTGAAATACCGGGCGAACTGCGCCCACGTGCAGGAAAACTGGAACCGTGCTGACACCCGCGCGGATTGATCATTGACAATTTCGGGGAATAGTTGCATCATTTCGTCCAAGTCTCGTTTGTGTCGTTTGTGTCCAAGAAGATGTACGCGTTCGGCCAAAGACCTTAAAAGGCCCTGAGTTGCCAGATGGCGGACCTTCTGAAGGCTTGGCATCCCGAGAACGTTACGATACGTGGTAATTGCATCGTCGAGGTACTTAGTATTATTGCCGCGCTGAAACGATTCGAAGAGGATTTCGGCGAAGTAATAAACAGGAATGGATGGATATCGGTCACTGGGATGGGACGAAGAGGATAGCATTCGTCCGTACTCGACTGCCTCTCCGATGTTCGATACTTCGTTATTGCGAATCGTGGTGAGAAGGTCCTGAAGAAGTTGTGTTCTTTCATCTCCCGGGTCACCAATCGACACGGCGGTATTCCATTCGACTGTAGCTGGGCGCCGGGATGGCGAAGAGCTACTGATAACGTTTGAGTCATCAGAATGTGATTCGACAAGGCCTCCGGTGACACCAAAATATTCGAAGCGCTTCTTTTCCAAGATCCCCAGGATTTCTGTGATGGAGGAGCGATGCGAAACTTCAAGAGAAGGGTTGCGGAGTAAAGCACGCAAGCGATAAATCGAGTCTTCTAAATAATCCGGTTTTGGATGGGTATTCGTCCGGGCTAGTACAAGCGACACAATCATCCATATCGCCTTATCTTGCATTGTATTCAGACCCTCTCCGGGGTGATGGGAAGGAATAATCCTGTCAAGGATGGGCATCACTTCCTCATAGTCATCGATCGCGAAAGTCATTTGGAAGCGGGTGCAGAGACAGCGGGCAAGCGCGAAAGAAACAAAGTCTAAGTCTGGCTGGGGTATCGTAGCCATTCGCAGGACTTCGATGACCTCCTGTGGGGGCTCTTTTGCGTTTTGCTTGTCAAATTCTGTGATGATAGCTCCTGAAAATGGCATAATCGCCTCCGTTGGGTAGTCTTTCGAGATATCAGAACTGAGTAGTTCACGGCAAAGGATTGTCATCTCCTCGATATCCTGCATTGCATCGCCGATCCCCAACTCCACCTGGTGGGCTAGTGTGACCACAAGATAGGTTGTAATTTCGCCGCGTGGGATGTCGAAGGCCTCAATGGACTGGAAGTGGTCTCGGAGATAGCGAAAGTATATGACAGAAGATTGTACGTCTTCGGGCTGCTCGGACTCCTGAGAACGACGAAGAAGGATGGAAGCAAGGTCAAAGAGCATCCGAACGATGCTGTCATCTGGTGGATCCGACGGAAGATGCGGCAGGAGTGTAGCTTCCGTTAGATAGACGATGCATTCGTCAAGATCTTCTTTCTCATCCGAAAGAATGAACCTGCTTGATAGGAGGCTAGCCAGGTTATGGAGACGGACACTGCGTTCAGGGTGAGCGCGAGGTGTTGATGAGAGAATATCGCGACAATGAGATATCTGGTCTTCGATTTCTGGGAGAGAGGCTAACGGAGCGAATTATGTTATGGGCAGAATCGTTAAGTGGATTGGATTCGGATCTTACGTTCAATCTCTGGGTCGGCCATGGTTCTGTGTTCCGGCTCAGAGAGTCAAATAAAAATGGGCTGACACGCGGGTTTGGAGCGAAGAAGTCTTGGAGAAAGCAGGATGTCCGAGTTCGCGTTTGCGACACGTTAGCACTACTAGTAATTTCTTGGACTCGCGGAACGTGTAAAATGAGCCCGACCGGCCCCGACGGGATAATTATTGAGCCCTAGGGTTTAGGACCTGAATTCTTGGTATGACTATTGTGCGCGCAAAGGTAGTTGAAAATTCGGGTTCGAGTACCCTGGGGGGGCAGCGGCATGCGATCAGAGTACACCTTGTACGGACATTTGTAGTTATAATTCGTAAAACTGCTGAAATAAACCACTTATTAGACACATTTTACGCCCATGAAGTTGTACGACACGTGATACACATATACGGCAGCCAGCCAGAAAGCCCGGCTGCTCACGCACACATCGAACACGCAAAACGGCATTTTTTTAAAATACGATACCGGGTTAGTGAAGCTAATCTCAAATTCTGGAGCTTTGGCCGCGGGCTCGAAAGTGTTCGACTCAGCTTGAAACGTTTTGGCTAGCGAATAGTAGCCTATGGTACGTGTGTCAGTGATCTATTACAAGGACCAGTTACAACGTGCAGGCACAAGCGGGAAACGACTCTGTGACTGTAGAAAGAAACTACTGAAGTCCAAACAGTTGCATAGACGAAGAAGATAGTTGGGTGCGTTGTCACGAAAAGAGCAACTGGGAAAGCACTTCTTCAAGACTTTCCTCAGGCTAGATATCAAAAGTATCAAGGCCCTATACGAAAAGCTTCTATGAACAAGTTTCTGTAGACGAACCACTCATTTTGCTCAGGCGGTGAAATTTGCTTTGGTGAAGACTTTTGAAGGAACAGGAAGCGATGGTTATGTCCAGGACAGCTAATGCCATTGCCTCCTCATAACCACAATTACAATAAGTCGTCCAGAAGCGAGTGGCAAGACTGTGCAGGCGCGAAAAAGCCTCGATTCAAGTCTGCTTTGCGGGTTATCACTTCCTGCAGGAGTTCGGTGGCCGTTGTAGAGGGTGTGCCTTTCCAAGCCAACTAAATCACTCGAAAGAAGCCACAAGGAATAGTTGTAGTAATGGTAATGGCGGCTTTTTGGTAGCCTGCTCCGAAATTCGGGGTGGCTTGTTGGTAGCAAGCACTCCATATCATTTATACGCCCTGTCCTATCGTCCACCTCCGACACCACCTACATGACCGGTGATTGTATATAATTGACCACGCAAAACATCGGAGGCCGGAAGGGCCGTCAGTGACCGCGGAGATGGGGAAAACATTCAAGTGAAATTTTGACATCCTCGGGTCTGCTGTGCTCATACAAACGACGAAGAAGGGCGGAAGAAAAGCAAGCAAGTAGTTGTATGACTCGGGACCATGAAAGATGTGGAGGGGAGTCGCCCCCGCTCGGGGGTCGATGCATCTGTCGAGGACATCATAAATCTCCCTAATCGTAGGCCAATATCAGATTTCCGAAGTGAACAAGGAACTGAGGGTAAAATCGAGGTAAGGAAAGAAAACTATGGTAATGGGAGACCAGTCATCTCACATTGGGGTGCGTCCGTGAAGAACAAAAACGTAGCCCAATTATGGGCTAATGTACTAGCACAGGTCGAAACTGAAATGGCGAGATGGTGTTTGAGACTCACGTTCCATCTCGAAAGGTAGAAAGACCATACGGAAAGCTCGAAAGCTAGAGAGTAAATGCGGGCATATGAAACGGCGAATTCGGGATAGCGGGATAACAAATACAGAAGTCTGTCTAGGAACCCCAGATTTCATGTTGCCAGTGATGCTTGGTGGACAGAGCGAAAGCCCACGCCCGTAACATGAGTACCCCCACAAAAGCATGGCGAGGCTGTCCTGGGCGAACTAGGGGTACCTGCTTCTCGCCCTTCCTACCCTGAACCCTGTACGCGTCAGAAGATGCATGATAAACAGCCAACTGGGAGGTCGATCAGAAGTGACCTAACTGCTACCCAACATGCGACGGCTATAACTTAATTTCCGGGACTGGCGAAACCCGAATAACGTAGACATCATTACTCATTCGTACTCCTGGCGCACCTCACCAGGACGAGCGCGGCGCAGGCATAAGTAAACCTATTATCACCACAGAACCGATGGCGCCGTGAACAATTGTGAAGCAGGAAACGTTGCTGTAACGTGAATCATAGAAGTCAATGATCGAAGTTCATGTACAGCCCCAATGTCCGACATGCCAGCAACTGCTCAACTTGGGTAGTAGCTCCAAACGTTATCTTTCCCTAGAAGGGCACAGCCAAAAGTCGGAGATATGAGCGAGTTACACGGTGGTCAAAAATGGTGCTTAAAAATGAAAGGCAAATCCGAATCAAATCGGTTCGAAGCAGGCCGTAGGAATCAATTGCTACATAAGGGACTTCGCATGGTGCCCTCCGATAGCTACCAAGATAGCTACAATCATTGGCTAGAGTATGCCACCATGACTCCGCCCCAAGTCTACAATCCAATGAACACGCCGCGGATGTTCTGAGTCACGATTAACCGCACCCTTAGGTGCACTTGAACGGGCCTTGAAGCTTGAAGCTTGATGGCCCCAGATTTCACCTTTTCTATACCATAAATAGCAAGCACCGTATTCTAGTATTCATAGTACTGTACCCTGATCATCACATCCACGAGCACCAGGAGGCGCAATATTTCGAAGCGATCGAGTAAGGTCTGATGGCATCCTGAGACACCACACATACTGCACTGCAGCATTTCAAGTTTCTCTCTTAGCACTCGTGCAGTACGCATACGAGAGTACAGCCTGGGTGTGCCAGTGGGCAAGATGTGGGACAGGTTTCCGGGGAATAAACAACGCCCCCCACACATGTGCGACTAGGAGGTGTAATCAAATGAGAAACCATCCCGAGGAAGCCAGACCTGATACGGGCACCCAACCGGTGTTGTCTAAGCGCCGAGATCATGGTCCGGATGGTCAGGTGACAGACAATAGCATGGACAACTTGAATGGTGTCGTATTGGACATGGCGCTTGTCAGTGAGTCCTCGGTAATCTCCCATGCAGGCAGAACCAGCGTGGAGGGGGTTTGACGAACTGAAACAACGGGCCTATCGGGGGCGGCCACATTGCTACTCGGAAAATGCGGAATGTACCGTATGTAGCGACTGACGTCAGATACTGTTTTCCCACAACTGTAGCTACCCTTACTTGCCGCACCACCACCGCTCGTCTGTGAGATATATACGAATCATTATCTCCCCAGATGTCGCCATCGATGAGGGCCCTAGATCACATTGTGCACCTCACGCCGCCCGGGACGATCCACGAGACTGCAAAGCAATTCCGCGAGCTGGGATTCAAGTCAGTATACGCCTAGATCAGGCTTCACTGCGCGTGGCAATCTATGACTGACTGAGACATCCACCCGCCGATCAGCGTCATCACAGGGGGCACGCACGCTGGCGGACTGACTGCCAACTCGCTCATTGTGAGACCGACCATCTTTCTATTCCACCGACTGCTCCTCCAAGAGCTCTGACCGGGAATAAGATCCTGCCCGACGGCACGTACCTAGAGTTGATATCGTTCACGCACCCCGAGTCGCACTACCCGCACTCAAGCCCGTCCCATGACGCGCGCCACCACCACCAGTGGGCGAATAAGGCGAACGGCTGGGTTGCGTACGCGTTCCTCGGCGCTCCGCACATCACGCCGCCCCTCTCCGCAATACTGAATGTGCGGCTGCAAGGGGTAGGCAGCGACACGCGCTATGCACCCGAGGTCCCCGGAGGGCGCCTGCGGCCAGACGGCGTCGAGATCAAGTGGGAGCTGACGACGCCCGCGCGCTGGGCGGAGAAAGAGGGCGGCTCGCGACTGCCGTTCTTCTGTGGCGATGTGACGCCGCGCGAGTTGCGGGTGCGTGTTCCTACCTATCTGTCGTACCCATGGCCTACCGAACGTTATCCACGCATCCGCCGCTCCCTGCCTGTAGGTGCCGACCCGGCCAGTGTCAAACACGGTACATCCGAACTCTGCGCAGGGCATCGCGCATCTGCGGGTGCTCGCCCCGCCACGCACGTTTTCGGCCGTCTCTGCGGAGCTCACGGCAATCGTGGGCGAGGCGCCGATCGAGGGCCCAGCCGGCGCGCATGTGTGGCTGCTTGATCTGCTACCGGGCGGTGTCACGGTCGCGCCCAAGGACCTGAGGTTGCACCCGCGACTCCTGCTGTGTTTGCCGGATGCGAGCGATGAGGCTGAGGTGCGGTTCGTGGAAAGCCACGGTGCGGGGCTGTTCGAGGTTGGCGTGCGGGTCGACGAGGATAGTGAGAGGCGTGGATCGTCGGAGACGCCGTTTGGGAGAGTAGCTTGGATACATGTGTAACCGTCACAACTGCCCCGGCCCAATATATGACGTGTATCATCTTGTGAAAACTGGGTGATTCGACTTGCGTTCTGCTCTGCCTCTTCAAGTACAGTAGTACTGGGTACTGGAAGTGTGATGTACTTTCAGGCCATGATGCAAGAGGTGTTCGTGATACCAGAACTTATGTCATCGCCACGCCTCCCCGTATACATAGGTCGCTCATTATGGCCGCATTGTCGACGAGATGACGATATGCCTTTCCCCGGATCTTAAAGTTTAAACACCCCAAGAGCTCCCAAAGCCAATCGAACGAAGGAAGTGTGTGGTATTGTGCCTGTTCTATGCGTAAATAACAATCGAATCTGGGCGAATCATTGCTACGTCTAGATGCGGTTACTGATAGACAGCCTCATTTACGTGCCAGTTAGTGTTCGTTCGAGATACCATACTCTCAAAAGCACACGTTCTCGGCTGAAGGCATATTTACGTGCATGCCGCGCTGTACTATTATGTTCGTGCAGGCTTCCGAAGTGCGATGACGAATGTGTATCTATCGCTATTTAACGGCCAGAATAAGCGCGAGCTTGCATACATCCGACACAGATGGAAGCATGGAATTAGGGGAGGTGGGCGGGAGAGGGAGGGAATTAGGGAATTTAAAGAGCGACGACGGGATAGAGATAATGATACAGATGAGCGTACGGTGCGGATGATACGATGCAGGGGAATCTGTGAATGGGACATATGACGAAATGCGATCAGGGCATGAGAGGATGCAGGAGGTATACACAATTGAAATATATGTGAATAGGTCGGTCATGGCACTAGTGACTTGCTAAGGGGACTGCGCGCGCGAGGGGTGCGGGGGTAGGGGCTCGGCGTCCTAACGCCACCACGCTCGTGAAGGTGCAGAATATGGGTCGCAACCAGTTGCGGCATCGTGTATATGAGCTTCTCCGTGGGAAACTGGGATGGAACGCGCGGTGAAACCAGACCAGGTGGGGAACAGGGAGGGGCTGACTTGCCAAGGAGAGGGGGCAGAGGAGGCAGCACAGTAGGCACAGGTGGCAGACGAAATACGCGCGGCGATATTGCGGGGCTGGCCGGCAGCAGATCCGGGGTTACGTCCATCGCGTCAACGCCTGAGTCCATCTCCGGCGACGGGGGTGGAGCACGAGTACCCTCTAGGGGTACAGGTGATTGCAGCAGCTGGCTGTACTTCTTGGCTGGGCGTGCATCCATCAACGTGGAGGCAAAGCCACCGGCACGAAGACGCAGAGCCAGACGTGCCACGAGCTGCTGGTCCAAGCCACGCAGCTCCTTTTTCACCCTCGCCACCAAATTATCCCTAGAACCTGGTCCGTCGTCCACGTTCATAGCATCTACACCCGGATCCAAAGCCTCACGACGTCCACTCTCACTTTCCGCGTGAAAGGCGACGATACTGTGGTGCACGGAGGCCATGAACTGGAGGTCTGCAAGAACACGCCTGCTCTTTCTTGGCCGCTTGGCAACGGGGCGGATGACGGCCGTAGCGGATGCACGCGCGGAAGGAGGTACAAGGGCGCCACTACGCCGGCGGCGCGCCTCAACGGGAAGAGGGCGTTTAAGTCCCGGAGGCGGGTCATGCGCAGGTAGTTGTTCACATGCAGGAGCTGTCGGAAACGGGATCACATTTTCTTCCCGCTGCAAGGAGTCGAGAGGCGTCGATGAGAGTGGCTTCCATGAGCGCAAGGCAGTAGTGCTCGTCAGGGCAACAGTTGCTGATGCCTTTCGGGACGGAAAGCGTGGGGGAGGGCTGGAGTCAGCCTTAGCATGCTTACTTACGGACGGCTTCAAAGACATTGTGTTCGTTTTGTCGCCGAAAGCCCGTAAGGTCGTGACAATAGCTTTGGAGCTGAAACCCTCCGGGACGGAGAAGAGCGTCTGGATGTCATACATGATGAAAGGGAGAGGCAAGCGTCGTCGTCAAATGCAATGGCAAAGAAAGTCGTGGGTAACGTCGACCAGCGGATCCGCAGAGTCTCTATCTCGTGAAGAAAAGGCGTCGTCGACGGCAGTGGAAGCGAAAGCGGGGATGGGAAAGGGAATGAAGCCGGCAATGACGGACCCCCCGAGCTACCCCAACAAACTTATATACGTCTCCCAAATAAACACAAACATCACATCCGTTCCGCACACCCGTTCCGAGTCCGTCATGGCTCCCTTTCCTCGAGGCTTTCTCTGCCTCATGTTTCGGGGTGGTGGAAATTTTGCTTTCCTCTTTCTGAAACAACATCTACGACAGGTATATCATCGGCAAGTATTTTTTTTGAGGGGATGTCTTGTTACCAAACTTTAGCCTGAGAACGCTGTGCCATACAAGGAGTCAGTCATGGTCCAAGCAAGGATTCTAGGTCACCGGACCGCACTGGTTTTGCCTAGCCATTTTCCATAGCGAACCAAACCTCTCAGGGCTTCTCTGCTTAGTCTCTGCCCTTGACCCTACATGTGAAACCGGTGTGCAAATTGCGCTTTCATTCAGAAAGCCGTTCGCTCCTTCGGGAGAGTGGGCACCTAAAGCATCGACTTTGAACCCACCCTTCCTTGCGCACCTTCTCATTTGGCATACTTGGTCGTCGTGCTATGCCATCAAATTTGCCTTCCAATCGCAACTCACAGCACAGCACCTACTCTCACAGATGTGAGTTGCCTCCTCATGGGGCCAATAATTGCCTCGTTAAGGTATCAGCTAGATGGACGTCGAAGCTAGCTATTGAAGTTATAATACTGTCGTCGAATACAAATACTATTCTAAAGGAAACGTGTATGTTGGGCGTAATCATGTCTCTGAATCTTATCGTTCGTGCGCACAGCCAATCTCTGGATCATGCGTCTTGCACATCCAGCTGTACCCTCAAGTCTTCTATTGAGTCTCCGGGATGACGTTTCCTGCAGTGTTCGCTGAACAGGTCCTTTCGTGATTGCTTGTAATCGCACTTTCGGCACCCTATTGACGGTGGGTAATGCATGGACTTGATGTGTCGCGACTTCTCCCATTCACCGGAAAAGCTCTTTCCGCAGTTTCCGACAGTACAGATGAACCTTGTATCTTGCCCCTCCATGCGATAAGCAGATGGCTCGTATCTGTGCTTCTTGAGAGCGGAGTGACGCTCCAATTCGCGTAAATGGAACGCGCCATGTCCGTGTGGCTGCGCCTCCATAGCCTCTGCCAAAGGGTAGTCGTGCTCCCAGGGTTCTTGAGTCGGGATTGCTGGGTAGCCTTGTGATACCTCGGGGGTAAGAGGGTGAGCGGAATGCTGCTGAGTCCACCACTGTTGGTATGCCAAATCGCCTTGAAATGGTGCCACAGGCGAGGAACCGATCGGGAAGTCTGGGACGTCCTGCGTTCCGACTTCGGGTGCGAGCGGGATGAATGAAGGTTTCATTGACGTCGCGGGGCCGATGTCTACGGGCGACACGGCATAATCAAGTGGTGACATCGCCAGAGCTTTCCCGTCTTGGGGAATGGAATATGTGTCGAATGGTAAATGGTCGAATGTCGCTTCGGGACCGCATTGTGGATATGCACCATTGGGGTACGCCGCCGAATGCTCCATACACGGAGGGGAGTTAGCAATTGACATCGAGCACGAGTACAGTGAGAGAATCTACCTCGTTCTGAAAATCCACATTTAACCACGTATTGTTGCCGAGGAGCGGTTGTGGCGTCTGTGGGACTTGAGGATACATCGCGTATAGAGGAGGAATTGAAATGCGAAGATAGTTGTGGAGGTTGCTGAATCCACCTCCTTGGGGAAAAAGGCTTTATAGAAAGTCGTACCTGCATCGTCACTTCCTCATGGAGTACGCAGGTGCTTGATCTATGCATGCACAGCTTTCTTGACATCTAGAATGCTCGCGAAAACGGTTAGAGTTCAAGTCGATGCTGTTAGTGCCATTCGGTGAGGGTGCGAATGTGAACCAATGAGGCATGGGATACACGGTGGGTATGCTGTCGCGCCTTGAGGAATCGTGGAGGCTTCATCATGGCACAGTACCGTGCCATCAACTAGAAGTGAAATATGCCTTGCCGTAACTGTATAGAGGTGCCTTTACATCTAGAGATTAACCACAGGTTCGCTCACAGGTGCTAGTAGGAAAGTAGCTCTCCCGCACATTAGATCTAGATTCAGGGATATTACCGGCCATGCGAAAATTATGCGACCTGAAGCAACGTGTATGAGAATGGGGGCACTCCAACTTAAGCGCCAAAGCAATGATTCTCCTAATAATAAGCTGCTTTGTAATCACACATGTCGGAGCTGGAGCTTGTAGAACCGTGACATTATTCCTTAAGTGGAAGAACACAGCAGGGACCGAACGAAGCTAGTGCCAGTGCCCTAAACTTCTTTTTCCATGCTGGAAGTATCACACAGCGTGATAGTGCGGTGAACGTAGATATTTGGGAGCATTGACTCCCTGGCACCATTGAGGGAACAGGCATTCTCGATGGCAAACTCCATAGCTGTTACGGGGACCTGATCACTCCTTCCATCGGTTTCAAGCAAGTCTCAAGGATGACAAGGATCAGTGATTGCTTGCCGCATGTTACGGGTACAATTCCAGCGCATCACCCGCGATCAATAAATTGATAGGAGAAGATGGAAGAGCGTCTGATAATGAACGTTATCATAACCACCTACGACAGGTGGTCTGTATTGGACTGTAATCTGGGTATTGTCGTGCGTGGGTTCTTTTTTACCTGAAATTCTGGTGCCGCAGCATCGACCGCAAGTCTAGATAATTGATTGTGCCTGCAGTACGGCCACCTAGTACGGTAGCCACAAGAACTACTAAGTCTACGTCCGCCAAGTGTTGCACTCGGGTACCACCAGAAAACCCGAGATTCACAGCCACTGGTGCTTACGACAGATACAAAAAGGCATTCCAGCGTCCTCAGTTGCCTTACCCATCGAACTCGTCCCGATAATCGTAGGTGGCACAACTTGTGACTACTAGTATTTCCGATAGTTTGTTTGTGTTATCACACCCATTCCACGTGCGTAACACGTGCCCCGCCCTATAAGCTCCGACTCTCTGCCTGCCACTGGCACTGAACAACTTCAAGCTTGACTTCAAGCTGAAATGGTCTTCAAATGTACGTCACAGTTGTCTTGTAAGTTACATGTCTCAGGAATTGTCCGTCTGACTTTCTTTGAGAGCAGCGATCACTGTTGAGAAGCGAAAAGCGTACTTGGGACGGTATTCGGATGCGTCATCATTGTTGTCTCATGATCAGAATGCTGTGCCGATAGTCAACATGAGGAAACAACGCGTCTTTTGTTGAAACGGTAATACCGGATGTACTATTCATATTGCTTACTTACCCGTGTTGTCGAAAGGGGGGTGACTGCTTCGGTTGGACCTCCGTTTCGCTTATCTGACGTCGGTACTAATCAGGCCTGGTGATGCACAGCATTATTGTGGCGTGTCCACCATTGGTCCTGGTTCACTTTCCTACTATACTCAAGCGTGGGGGTCCTAGGCATCTTTTCTCGGCCTGTGCCGTGAGCACCCTCTAATTCCAATGGGCCTATATGTCTTGTTTCGAGATTTTTGGGGTCCGCGGTCAACGGCTTGTTTCCTGTCTTAGACCTCTTCCCACGAGAATGGGGAGTCCGCGTTCGCAGTTCGGACTGCACTGCCTGTCTAGATCTGCAGTGTACTCATGGCTTTTCTGCTGGGGGACTAGGGATCAGGCTGCGGTATTCGATGGCCTCTCCCAGGGTACAACCGTGACCCTGTGGCTGAAAGAGCGGTTAAGCCGCATATCCGAGTTTTGTTTTGTTTTGTTAATCCATTAACGGCGTCTTGGGTACAGGACCCCATACAGATCCACACCTATGAAGCCGCATAGTCACCGTCCTATACTCCCATATTCGGATATGGAACTCTGAAAAATAGGACGACCTCCTGGTTTGCGAAGTCCGATCCGGTGATCGCTTCAAGGAAATGGAAACTCGGTAAGAACAAGGTGAGGCGTCGCACAGATGATAGAACGCCGGGGCAATGCACCGCGAGGCAGGTCGATCGCTTCCAGTGGTGACCGCAAGGGGTGAGGGAAGACGGAGAGACCCTAAGACAATGCACGGAACCTGTGCGTTCCGAGTGCGCATATTGGTAGGTAGGGCTTCTTTACGGAATTTCCCGATATTCACTATTTCGCAGGCTATGGTTATAAGCGCTTCATTCTCTGAGCATGCCGTCGGCTGCCACTGGCAGTGAAGCTGTGTTGCTTTTCGTGAACTCCAGATAACCATTCACACTTCTTTCGTACTGCGGGCCACTGCTGATATATGGTGAGGACTTGGACCGCAGGAGCCCTGGACAGTGGGTGTTCCTGCAGCGGATGTCGCAGCAGGTGTCCAGCAGTGGTCTCACTGGGAATGATTGCGAGAGTCGTAATGACAGGATATCAACGAAGGGCCACTAGTCTACAAGAAGAGGTGACCTCCAGAGACTGGGGGACATCTTGCGCTATGGTGGTGCAATTCTACTGACGGGGAGTCCGAATCAACGTGTCTTATCCCGACAGTCTGTGGCAGTGTCAGGTAGGTGCCAGACTGAAATTTGCGTACTGTCTCGTCACAGTGAAGGTGATGTGCGAGTTATATGAACGTCGCCCTGATTAAACGACGTAGACTGAAAAGCATGGCAGTGAGATGAGATACAGGAGCTGTGAAAAGTCGGTTCGGTGAACATGTACTGCCAGTAGAACGAGAATCGGTGCGGGTGCAATGTACGAGTCGGCCGCTTTCACCGAGGTTTTCAGACGGAACGATTTCGAGAACAACAGATAGGCGATACATTAGAAACACAGAGACGAGAGTTGTATACATGATAGACAGAACACAAGACCACAAGACACAGACGAGGTACTAGTATAAGTAGACAGACACGGGCGGGATCATATGGTGGATGTGGGCACAGAAACAAGTGCGACAATGTGTCGGAGTCGATAATCACGCGTGGGTGGAACCGGGTGATGTGCCAGTGGATGACGTGGCCGAGTCGTGGGTATACGAGTGCCCCGAGCGGTGGCGGTTTGGCGTCGTTGCGCACGTACCATCCTTACAATCATTGCTTTCGTCAACCCGGGCGTGGACTTTCGAAGCTTCAAGCTTCAATAGCTAACAAGACCTTCGATTATGTTGACCAATAGTCCATTCACGCTCGATGTGAATTGAGCCTACTATTACTCGCCGAACTCTCTCGCCAGTCGTAATTAAAATAGCATCTGGCCGTACTGTAGACCACACCCCTGGGGCACGCCCCCATTCGTCGTCGGCCGTGATCCCGACCTCTGGGGCGAACTCTGGTGCCAGGTTGCGCCCTACATGACGCTTGCGACACCTTTCAGACGTATGGGGCACCCATAGCATCCGTGTCGTGACCCATGTCCTGTGGCATACTCGGAAAAACATAATTCCGCCAGTGCCTTGGCTCGTGCGCCGGCATCTGGTAACGTTACGTGGAGGGTGGTGGGAATATGAGCTCGCATGGGAAACCCTGCATTACGGCCCGCTTCAGAGCCCCAATGGACTGTAGGTCTAACTGTGGAACGGCAGTATGGTGACAGTGGTGAGCGCCAGCGGCAAGAGCGCGGCGTCCGTCGGAGGTCGGAGTCGGACGGTTGTGCCAGTAAAGTAAGATAGGCCCACCCGGCTAAGTGGCGCGGATGAACTCGTCCCAAATTTACAGTAACATAGAAACTTGAACTACCTAGCTAACCCTCCTTTTTTTTTTTAGAAACCTCTCAAGTGAACAGTGAGAAACGAAATTTCGGATCAACGCTTACGTGCTTTGGTGCGTCGTCGACACACCTGTAGGCTCGTTTTCTTTGGTCTTCCTATGTCCTCCGCGGTTCACGGTATACAGGCACTGCAAGACTCTGGCTACCCGAGCGTCTTTTGTTCATCTCGTGATCTCGCAAGCGCCAACGATTTGGATAATTTCTAACTCCATCTCTCAACGAATTCCCAAATACACAACACAGGTACGCAGCTGATCCGCTTGAGAGAGTGTGTCACCTAATAATGCCTGTATCTACTCATGGGGACAAAGTCCGGTCCAGATGCGGCCTCCGCCAGATCTGTAAATTTTCTGGTCAGGTCACGACGTTCGAGGTTCACCAGTCCATTACTCCTCCACACAGAATATCGAGTATCAACAGACGGTTAGAAATTTTGACCACCTACGGTGCCACCTCCGACTGGGCTCGGGCTCATGGAGGAGGGCCCTGTCATCAGCCAAATTGTGCCAATCAACTACGTCTCGCGGGATGAACATCTGACCCCCCGGGTATGGGTTAGGATGGGCCCCTACAACCCTTGCTTCAACCCCTGCGATAGTGCCGTCGCCGGTGGTGTGCCACCATACCTATATAAACCCCCGAAAGAAACCCCGTTGCAAGCCAGCTCATTCTCGTATCCCGACAGAGCTTCGAGAGCTACAATGCCTTCTCTCCCAGTAGACGCTAATGCATTCATCCAGTATTCAGAGGCGGTGTTTTCCACTGTTGAAGGTTCTATGATCCTTTCACAGGTGAGGAAGCGCGTCCCGTCCCTGTATTCAAACTTCTGACTTTAGCACGTCTAGGGTGACAGTGCTGCCACCTCGAGCGGTTCCAGCGGTCGTCCTCTTTGTGGGACTTGCGGTCAGACCTTTGGGAGGCCGCAGGATCTCAGGCGGCATATTAACGACGTACACAAGCCGCGACGTCAATGTCCGTTCTGCTCTTACGGGTGGAGTCGTGCCGACAAAATAAAGGCCCACCTCACAGACGCACACCGCGATGAGCTCTCCGCTGAAGTCTTACAAGGAATCTGCGCCCTGCGTGGCCAGGCTGTGGTGGAATTTTTGGACAACTTTGAATACCTACGCCGTGACGTGATGCCACAGATATACGCGTCCTCTACAACTCTTTTCCCTTCTCAGTTCTGAGAATTCTGATCACGTCGAAGGAGTGTGTGTTCACGTACTAGTACCTTAAACTACCATAATCGCACATGTAATGTGTAGGAGAGCGAGAAAGCACAACTTAACCTTTTAGGAGAAAAGCCGAGATCTCGAAAAAAAAAAAACTACATCAACTAAGCTCGACGAACGATAAATCGCGTTCGCGTTCGCCGGTTCAGCTGGCCAGCAGGTCCGGGAGTCCGTGATGCTTGCGCGTCCAAGTCATATGTGGCTGTGCCTCCAATTGAACAATGTGTTGGGTGTCATCGCGTACTAGAGGTAATCTCTTCAGTGCGCTTGGTGGCGCGACCAAATACACCAGGTATCTAACGCGTGGTCGGGCTGTTCCGTGAACCGAGGGGGGTGAAGCACTAAAGAAGCCACTGCAAGGGTGAAGGCGATGCCAGGGGCCGCCCAGTGTCACGCACTGAGTCTTCGGAGCGCTGTCGAATACTACAGCCTCGCGGACCTTACAAGTTGTCAAATACAGTGCTGTCAATCCCCATCAACAGGAGGTATGCATTGCTAGGAGAGGGTCTT
>WTXK01000756.1:0-20208 GCA_025769895.1 Lactarius psammicola
CATCTTCTTATATTGGCACCGGCTGTCTCCCGTTCCAAGACCCGCCTCAAAGCCGCGCGTGCACGCACCAGCAATGGCCCTCTCAGAGCTTATGACGATGATGGCGCGGATCTCCCACGTCGCCGTCAATGAGGCGGAGGGCCTCATTGAGCTCGCGAACAGCGCACTGTTCAGCGCGTTCAAGCGCCTCGGGGCGGTTCGGAGTCACGAGCGCGACGCCCGATTCGGGGCGCCGTGAGGGTTTTCTCGTACTACTTGCTGCAGATGGGACATGAAATGGAGGTAGTATGTTAATGCAAATCTGCTGAGGGAGTTCCGAGTGGGGGAGTCAGATGGATAACCGCAAGGCGTGTCATCACGTCGTCGTCTGCACATGTAATTTGTATGTAATCGCGGCGCAGCGACTAATATAAACAAAGGATGATGATCATCGCGGTAAGCGTCCAATATAGACTATCCAGTAGCAAGACGAAAGAAAAATTACTGTTCTGTTCTGTGCTGTTCTGTTCGGGTTCAATAAACTGCATAGAGTCCAATAATAGAGTGGATCGAAAACCAAACCAAACCAAAACACCTGAAGTTGGTATTATCGGATTGAGAAACAAAAGAAGAGACAGTGGGGCAGCTGCACACATACCTATAGCAACCTGCGCCAGCCGGCGTCCTTGGCGAGCACGGTCGCGACTGAGAGCATATCGGGCATGTCGACGATCACGTGATCGTCCACGCCAATCGCCCAGGTGCGCACTGGCGCGAGACGACCAGATCCAGGTACAACAACACCTCCCGCGACCTGCCCTGTAGGAACTATATTAATAAGGCAAACGGGGCTTGGTTTGATGTGGGGCGTCAAAGCATTACAATTCGAACTACATCCGAAGCCAAGCGTCTTGGGTTGACGGTTTCGACCTTGGCTTAGCCGCGGCGAGTGCGCAACTAGCCTTCAAGGCATGTCTAGCGCTATCGCACCGAAGAATAAGTTTGTTGGGATAAGAAAAGTTCTACTACTCATACGTTTATCAGTTCCACGAGGTCAAGTGTCCCGAGACCTAAGACCTATGGAGCCCAGAGTCATGCAACGTCGAACGTGAAGGGGCAAGGAGTCTGGTGAATCCCACAGGATCCCATCCTTCGACGGCGGAGGTTCCGTCAGTGATGCAGCCCGGGTTCGAGCCCTCTGATGTCGTCGAAGCTTACGAGGCCGCTGCGGTATAACCAGGGGTCGAGAAAGCCGAGAAAGCGGCCGCCGGAGAGGCTCGCGGCGGCCTCCAGAAGGTCGTCCGTCGTTCCCCCGATGGCAGTAACCCAGGGACTTGCGAGAGCGTGGTAGCATGGTGAGCGACCACTTGTGTACTACCTTCAAGCCGAGAAAAACGCAACACGTACAGGTTGAGGGGAAGAGGAGGACAAACTGGACGGAGCCGTCGTTGGTCAACAGTCTCATCTGTCTGGACGAGCCTGGTATGACGCATCGAGGAGAACATTTTCTTGGGTAACGGACATGCTAATGAGCATTAGTATGTTGCCGCCGTGCATCACCGAGACGGACGAGGAAGGCGCCGTGGTGCTCAAGACAAGAATTGACGAGCTCGAGCACCTCTAGGTGCGACTGCGGACACAGTGAGGAGGGTTTCGGGATCGCCTCCCATTTCCAAAACGAATTAATAAGATAGATCAATTATTCGGACTGCGTTTCAACTCCGTTTTTTTGTACTCTATTCATTTTCAGGCGTGGGGAGCGAAAGCGCTGCCTATGCAACACCGAAACAAGACAGCCAACTAGTCAAGTTTGTATCAAGAGGCGAACCAATTAGCAAGCGTTCGAAAATGTGCATGAAAAAATCGCACCAGGTCATCGCCTAAGACGATATGTATGATGAAAACAGGTTCGTACGCAGCGGTAGCACATAGTCGGTCAGCGAAGCAAGCACCTCACGCACGCCAACGCGCAACACTCCCAAGCAAGAACAGCACCCCAACGCCCGCCATGATACGCTTCCCGATGACCGAGCCGGGCTGATGCGCACGCGCCTGGTTGATAGCGTACAGCCCCGTCGCACCAAGCGCGCCTGTTCCAATGATGCGGCACGAGAGGCAGTCAGCTGGGCGCGGGGGCGGCTGACCTGGACCGGCTGGACCGGTGCTGGCTGGTGGAGCTTGAGGTATTGATGCAGACATTTTGTAGCGCCGTTTGTAGTCGCGTCTGCGCGGACCGTGAGGGATGGGGTGGGTAAGTTGAACGAGCGGCCTTTTGGAAATGTGCGAGGAGGCTTGCGAGGTGCAAGGCGCGGGACAAGGATCAAAGTGACGCGTGTTGGCAGGCGCATCCGTTCCGGTGGCTCGTTCTAGTTTTTCTTCGCGCGCCCATGGTGGGCGCCTCCCTCGCAACACGAACCTATGACACGACGTGAACGAGAACACTGTACTGAGTTACGTGTACTGTACTAGTACTGCGTACGCCGGTTCCGCCGTAGACGTGCCAGCGCTTGCGCTTGTTTGGTCCTCACCATCGGCTCATCACCAGTTTTTCCATCTACACTCTATTGTATTACCCCCGCAAGACTGACTTGACAGAACTTCGTGATGGCCTAATTCTGGACTAGCACCCACTGGTGACTGGCTACTGAAGCAGATGACACGAGCCCTCTTATGATAGATGCGTACTATAGCATACGTATGGACCAAACGATGCCACTTGTCGACGCACGACATACGCGGCACGACATAAATACGTAAGTGCACAATGCACAGCGCCACTGGCACTTGCAGACGTACTGGGACGTACTACAGTGTTGGGGCTTGAAGCTTCAATGGCTCGAAATTTTGCCTGTTGACTACGGTCTGTATTCCTTGTCACCCCATTCTCATTAGCGTCGGAGCCTGTTGCGCTAATGGTGAACGTTCAAACCCGCATGTCTACAGTGTCAGTACGATGGCTCGAAACACGTTTCACACATTCCACAATTCGCTGAGAGATCAACACTCCAAGAACCTATACCATACTTGAGACCAGGGAAGGTGCACACTGCTTATAAGCACCGAGGCGGTCGCTGACCGCAAACAGACTCTCAGGGCCAACAGACTTCTCTCCTTTACTACACCCGCGAACCGATGACGTAGCGTGACGGTAGTAGACAGGCACGACGACCGCGATGAGTACCTTGCCGTACACTGTAGGCACATACAATATTCGCACCGGAATCGCGGCAGTGGGTGCCCCACCGTAATTATCTTGGGAACCCCTCACAGCCTATAGGCCGCTCGAAGCACACTACTCTCCAGGACGATCACGCTCATGCGCCGCTCTGGCAAATAACAACAACGTGCAACATCGGAGAGACCCGAAGACATCGAAAGAGCCAGAGCCGCGTAACAAACATTTATTGCACTGTCCGCGCATATCCGAGAGCCAGTGAACTGCATGACATGGTCACTGTCGTCCTGGGCCGACGACGGCCAGCGGAGGTCAGGTACGATCCGAGTCGGGCGCTATTTCACGGAGCTCGCTCGAACTCAAACTGCATGCGTGCGCCCACTCAATTCGCCATAACGCGATATTGGGTGGGAACAGGCGTAATGTGAGTAGTCCGTGATGCCCACAGGAACCTCTAAGAATTAGAGGGCCCTCTCACCTCCATTTACCGTCCGTCACTAGGTCAGGCCCCATATACCGCCGCTTCGCACGCAATCGAATTAGGAACGAGCTCATCCGAGGACATACTCTTCCTTTTTAGAGAAATGGTCTCCTTGACCACCAGGGACGGACCTACCCTCGAGTGAGCCTCGTGTATCTTCAAGCTGGGGGAGAGATGTCCAGTTTCGGGAGACAGACAGCGCCCCAAGTGCTAAGTTCCAAGTGCTAAGTTTACCAACACCCGCGGCAGCACGGGACTCGCAGATACTCCATTCTGAAAATCCATGGCTTTACCGACTGACTGGGCTCATCTTTTCCTGATTCAAGAGTTATCGAGTTTAATTTCGGGTCTACGTCCAATGCTACGCTTCCCCTATCTTGTTATTAACGGACCGGCGAAGCACCGTCACGAGCTCCTCACAGCACCGTGCGACCACGTCATCCATACTCAGCTGCGAGGACTCGATAACCACAAGGCCGGGGAGTAACCCCGAGCCATGCTCGACATCGCCGTCCTGTTGTGTTTCTATTAATTCATGCTCCTCGGCTCGAGAGGAACGGGGAAAGGCATACTGCGAACATGGAACGATGCGCGTCGGTATACGCGGGGTAAACGAGGTTCTCGAAATATCCGGGCGGGTCCTTCCAAAATGTACCCTCTGAATTCATTTGTTCTCGACAAGGTCAAAGCCGACGGGTGAGGGTGGACGAGGATGAAGGAGGGGCATAAGGGACAGGGTCTCGAAACAAGTGCAGCTGTAGAACCTACCGGCGGTAGCATATCCCGAACGCACTGACCTCCGTTCCTTGAGTACATCGTACGGCACACGAATGAATATCCTAGCGTCGAGGGCATCAACGACCTCCTATGAAGTAGAAGAGGTGCGGTCAAATTGCGAGGCGAGAGGCACCGCCACTATCAGGACAGCAGACGAGATATACCGTACCGGATCCCAGTATAACAAGAAGCCATCCACGAAGCCCCACACGACGCGCACGCCAGACGCCGCCTCGACCTCCTTCTGCACGCGTGCAATTTCCTCCTTGCAGCGCGCAGCAAGAGACTCACCCAGCTGGACGGGCTTCTGTTCGTTTAGGTGGTCGTGCGAGGAGTGGTTATCCGGTATGCGTGCAGTGCGCTTGACGGTGCGTAGGAACGCGCGCAGGCGCGGCCAAGCAATCGCCGTCGGGGCGGAGTCCCAGTCCTGTCCGAATGTGGGGTGTATCGGCAAAGTTGCTTCGGGCTGTGCCGAATCAGACATGATAAGTCAGAGCGAAATGAGCGGCGTCGAAGCTGGCGCGTACCGGGGTAAAATCCTGCGTGAGCGATAGAAGCGGAAACGAGTCGGATCAGCCGCATGGCGCGGCAGCGCGAGAGAAGTGTAGTGGAGCACGGTACGGTACATCTTGATGGATGATGAAGCTGTCTGGAAGAATGTTACGCAAATGCTTCGCAAGCGTCGTCTTGCCAGAGCAGGTGGCGCCACTGCGATGGTGATTTGATTGATCAGACTGGATGCACCGAACTATATGCAGGTAGTAAGTTGTGCATAAATAACATACCCGATGCCCACGAGAATAACGCGGGTGTTTGCAGGCGCTTGGACTTGCTCTGGTGCGTGGTCGAACATTTCATGAGGGCTCAAGGTAGATGATTCCGGCGACATTGTCAACCAAGTCCACAAAGAAAAGCGGCAATATGAGCAGGGGTAAGAGCGGTGATTAGGTGTTGGCGCCCAACGACCCGTGTCCAGTGGCAATTTTACCGATGCAGCCCACAGCGTTCAACTTCTTTCCGACTGCTGCGACATGTTTCACTAAACACACGTTTCTTTCATGAAAGAAAAAACTGCGCAGATAATAAGCACTAGTTTTTTTTTTTTAATTCGATGTGCGCATCCTATTTACAGTTGGTGCATGTCCGGTCAAGAAGCATCATGGTCGTAGAAGTTGCGTGCTTTCGTCCTTCCGCTGTCCTCTGATAGCAACGTTTCTCCTTAAAATTTTGACTTGCTCGTCACCGTATTATTAACGCCTCATTTCCGACTCTTCCAGTGTTACATACAGTTGATGGCGCTCTTAATCGAAGTAGCCATTTATATCGTCAAAAGCGAAAAACCCTGACTTAGGAGTTGAGTGACTTAGGGAGATATCGTGCTGTTGGCGCACTCATAAATACCATATGACAGACTCACGTCGGGTTCGTCCTTGTTGGTCCACGGACAAAGGGCAAGTGATTGTAGACATCCGAAACTCTAAGGCTGATATGCTCTGGCGCGGCTTCTCGGTTGTTCGTTGGTAGGTTGATTCCCAATGCGCCTCTTTCATGCATCTCCAGAATTCAGCCACGCCCCTTTCGTTTGGTGTTCTTTCTTTTGGTAACAATCACATCACACGTGGGGTGCACGCTTGTATTAGATGGGCATTTGGCATACCCTAGATCATGCTCCTCAATTGAGTCTTGATGACGGCAAACTAAAAAAAATGCCAAAGTTCCATGAGGCAACCATGGTTTCACCATACGGTACCGAATAGTAAATGGGCGTAGCCAAGACGCACTTCATTCTGAACCTTTTGTGTTAGTTTATTTTTATTCAAGCTTTTAACGATGTACGAGTAATTCTGTGCTCGATTCAGAGAAAATATCCACGGCCATGCTTAAGAGTACAAGTTCTTCGGCGCGATACAGCGAAATCCAATACAGGGGGCCCCTCGCGATCATCTTACAGATACAGGCTGAGTCTGAATGGGTGTTTGGTAACCATGCCGAGGTGTCTTCCCACGAGAAATTATTTGTAGTAATTAAAAAATGAAAGTTATCAATTCACAGAAGAAAAAAAATGAAAATTATTAACAGTGGTGTGCTGGCGCCAGAAAGGGCGCTGCCAAACACACAACTTGCGCACAGCACAGGTTTGGTGGGTTTTTTCAAGGCACTACTATTACTGTACCACAATTTTTGTCCAGGACTAGGTAGAACATAATAAGTACTCCAAGAACTGGAGCATCTGACTTCGTCATCATTCCCGTTGATACCCTAAGCCTTCCCTGAGTGCTAGGGAACGTGTCTAAGGCACGCAGGATCTGTGGGGGTGTGAAGCGGCAAATGTGGTCTTGCAGGTCTCTGCGTGGCATGGGACTTCGTATATAGGGCCGGCGCAATCGCCGGCATGCCAGTATCGAATTTGGTGAACCGCGTGCAAGTGCGACGAGCTTGGGAATGGAAATGGTGAGCTGTATGGAGCCCTACTGGGTTGGGTAGTCAGAAACGGTCAGAAGCGGTCACACACACTTCAGCGCAGCATGTAACTCTGCAAGAAGGGCCACCTCAGTTGGGAATGCATTGCACTTGAGTTGCTAAGGCCGCGTGCAAGTGCAGCACACTGGGGAATGCACAGAGTACAAGGGGAATGACTGAAATACAGGAAAGCGCAGAAAGTGCGGGTAAGAGATGAAGCGCGGGGAAAGCGGCACTTAGGGAGCGTGCAAAGTGCAGGAATGTGTAAGGATGTGGGCAGAGAGTGAGGGAACACCAGGCAAGTACAGGAAGTGATCGAAAGTTGTAAAAGTTGTGTTTTCGTCAGCCAGGGAGTGTGTAGGGGTATCACCATTATGGTTGCCGCCATCTCTGCGACATGACCACTCCCATGAGCCCATCCTTCCGCATGGCATTTACATTGTTACACAGGGTCCTGACTTTGAGGGTCTTGCGCAGGACAGGTGAGATATGAGCAGGAGGAGCAGGTGATGCGCACAAACTCATCAACCAGAAACTTAGTGGAGGGGGAAAAGGGGGGAGACAACACTCCGCAATGGGTGATAAGTATGAGATAACCTAAACTTTGCAAGGACCCTTGCTGCGTGCCGTCTCAACCACCACTAGATAACTATTTGATTTCCCTGTAACTATTTAATAACTATCAATTTTGCGAGGTAACAAATTTCCCAAAATTACAAACTATACTTAACTATGAACCCCGATGTCAAGTTTGGAAGACCGCTGTCCTGTGTTCGTAGGCATGGGGCCCCCTGTTTTGGATTTCGCTGTAGTCGAAAACAAGACAAAAGAAAACACGATACAAAGTCTGGGCATAGTTCTCTCGACCGATATGGTTAAGTACTTCGTTGCCTCGCTTACGGTAATCCGTCCCATTGACTTTCTAACGGCCTAGAGCATCTCCACTACAGAAACTCATTAAAATCAGAATTGCATCCCTTAGCCCGATCCGTTGCAAACGGGAATATACAACCACGCGGACATGGCATGGTCGCTATTGGCGCCGTTAACTAGGCAACTTACAGCGCAACATGGGAAGTTGCACCCCTGCTTGGTTGCACCCCTGCTTGGTCATGACTACTCTGCTGCGACGCTGCTGTCACGGCAACAGCGTGCCGCATCCCAATTGGTTGAGCTAGTGTTGCCGCTGACAGCCAATCATCGTCGCTCGAGCCAATTCAGGCCCAATTATGGGTTGCGTTTTGGTATAGTACTGTCGCACATGTCAGGGTCAGAGGAAACTCAACAGAGCTTATTATGAATTACTTTAGTTTTCTAAACGCCGGAGTGACTGGCTAGTGTCGGCGGTAGACATGGCTTGTGCAAAAAAAAAAAAAGAGTGGTCGTGGATAGAAGCCCCAGAAGCCTTTCGCATATGGGGATGACAGATACACGACAAGACAAGTGGCATTCCCCTACGCGAGGGATCCCAACATATACGCCGCCACCAGGAACGGAATGGACTCGAGCGAGCATGCCAGGCGTACCCTTTCCATTGCGGGACGCGGTTGCATCTCGGCGAGCCGCCCAGCGATTGGGTTCTTCGGCGCTACTAGCGCCGGTGATGCAGCCTCGATCACTGCCAAACGGGTGTCTGATACATAAAACGTTAACGAAAACTCGAGGCAGCCTTGACAAGCTTCTCCCTCCATTCACCCTGCTTGTGCCCCTCCACGGTCACAACGTCGTGCTTCAGACCATCCCCGCACACGATTCGCGTTGTGATCGATGGTTACTCTGACTCGGGTTTCGGATGAGTCATTAGATCCGCTTACTCGGGCCCTGGCGCCCCCGGTGGATGAGACGCCAGAGCACCGTGCCGTGCGCGAAGCCAAAGAAACCGAGGCGCGGCGCGTGAGCGAACGCATCGACGAACAGATCAAATTGGAGAAGCAAGCGAATTCGCGCAAGAAGGTTCCAGTGAAGGTGCTTATGCTAGGTCAGACGGAGAGTGGTGCGTCCGCCATCCCTACTCCCGTCACCGCGGACTAACTAACTCGGTATGCATGCTCGCGTTGGCGCAGGGAAGTCCACGACGGTAAAAAGTCCTTCCGGGTCCACCTTGCGCGATGCGGATGTGTACTCAATTAATCTCCTCATTACGCAGTCTTCCAAATGTCGTACGCCCGCAAGGCATGGGAGGAAGAGAGAATGTCGTGGCGCACCGTCATCCATCTCAATCTCGTCCGCTCCGTCAACACGATCCTCAATGCGCTCGAACACGCCCCCGAGACCGCCGTACGAGTGAACCTCCTCCGGATGCGTCTCAGTCCGCTGCGCCGCGTGCAGCGCGACCTCGAGACGCATCTAGGACTCGCCGAGGGCGAGGAGGTGCACCTAGCCTCCGAGGCAGGGATCCTTCGGCGGCCTGCGGAGGTCTGCGTGCGCTCGCGAAGTGGTTGGGCTGCCGCGCTCGGTCGCGCGAAGCAGCGGGCGAAGAGCCCGGGGCGGCGCTCGCCCGCGGACGAGGCGCTGGAGGTGATCCTCATGTCCCGTGATGACATCGCCGCGCTATGGGGAGACGATGGTGTCCGCGCTGCGCTGGAAGTACGTGACGTGCGCCTAGAGGATAAGTCTGGATTGTGAGCTACCCGTTTACGTTGCGGGGTCTTACACTGAGCTCTCCCCAAAAGCTTTTTGGACGACCTCTATCGAATTGCGCATCGGGGTTACGAACCAACTGACGACGACGTGGTTCGCGCGCGTCTACGGACAATGGGTGTGCAGGAGTATCGTTTCTTGTTTGAGACCGGTGCGCGTCGTTTTGTGTTGTCTGGCAACATGGATTTGTTGACTTTTTGTTGACTTTCTGGTCAAGGGCAAGAAGCAGGACACGAGTGGATTTTTTACGACGTTAGCGGTTCACGAAGTCACGTGGGTCCTAATTACCGTTATCTGATAACGGCTAACTGTTCTCCAGCGTGGCTCATGGCACCCATATTTTATGGATGTACAGGCGATCATCTTCCTTGCTCCAATATCCGTGTTCGATGAGAAAATAGAGGGTGAGGGAGGCCTCAATCGATTGGAGGATAGCATCAAATTTTGGACCACGATATGTAGATCCAAGCTTCTAGCCAAGGTAATTGATTTCTCGGTCGTCGTCCTTATCTTGTGCTACGATCTATTCCGAGGGGATTGACGAGCTACGTTACGCAGGTGGAACTTGTTCTCTTCCTCAATAAGTGCGATATCCTTGAGAGGAAACTCGCACGCGGTGTCTCGATGAGACGGTATATCTCCACATACGGCGACCGCGCAAATGACATGCCAACAGCGTCCAAGTGTACGTCTTCGCTCGCATCATAACTGGCAGAGGACTCACATCACGTCATACGCAATATGCACAGACCTCCGCAAGCAGTTCCAAGAAATCGCGCGGAGACATTCTCCCGAGCCACGTCGTGTCTACACATTCCTCACGACTGCGATCGTACGTCCATTTCTCTCTTTGTCGACTTACACGTCTGAATGCGATGGCGCTATTTTGGTCGTCGTCGTCGTTTGTGTAGGACACACGTGCTATGGCGGACACGCTTGGGACAATCCGCGCGAGCATCGTCAATGAAAACCTCCAAACTGCGGAGCTTGTAATTTGATATCTTATATCTTTGTACTTGAATCCGAGAAGACCCAAACATTCTCTTCTCTTCTCTTCTCCCATGCCCATTATTCTTGGTTCTCGGCGCTATGATTTACTGGTCATAACCCGACGCAACGGAGACGGATCAGTTCGTATTGGATAGATAGATGTAACTAAATCCCTAGTGACAACTCAAACTGTAATCTAAGCAAAAACTATAATAGCAATCAATGGCCTCGTGTCCGCTTGACAACGACAACAGCAGCGACATCGAGTGATCGCACTGTCCGTTTAACATCGCGCCTCGGAGTTGATGAGATGCTATACACCTTTATCATCAGATAGTTGCGTTCCATTAACCACGGATCAGTCGGGCCATCGCAAATTAGGGGAGGGACGAAGAGGCTCACTACCGCCGCGCCGTGCTGAGATGTGCAACCCTGAGGCCTTCTCCGCGGACTCGAGCAGCCACGCTCGCGACTTCTGGCCGTACCCAGCCAGCCTACCTATCATGGCTTCTCGGAATTCAGTCCCGTGTGCGCGAGCTGGCGCCATGTGAAAAGGAGAGAGGGGGAATTCGTCCCACTCTCCTCCGCTCCAGAGGAAGCAGGATCTCTCGACTGGCGCCATGGCGTACTTTGAGACGCTGCGACGCACCACGCGCGCCCCCGTACGTGCTCTCGATCTGTCATGGTCGCGACACGAGAGAGGTGACTCCTGGTAACAGAATAGCGATCAGAATCCTTGCGGGACCCATCTACACTCCACACTCGGAACACCGACTCCCACGCAAGTCAAACCGATGGCAGACGCCTTCCAGTGCCAGTGCCAGGTGCTGCAGAAAGCCAAGCGCTGTGCAACCATACCGAGATCCGAGCCGTTCCCCCTCCTTTCCCCCGAGTATGCCGCTCGAATACCAACACTCGGCCGGAACTGGCGAGTCCCACCCGACGGACCTCCAGCCGACGGACCTCATGCCTCCTTCGGAAAAGCAAGGCGGGAGACGAGGCCGTTCAAGTCGGAGTGCAAGTCTGAGAAAAAGTAGTGATGGGCGAGTACACTATGGTGTGTCATAGAAAAGGGAAAAAGAAAGGGCGACGGGCGGCCCCGTAGTTCGGCACCTACACCGAATCAACTCCCGTGGCATATACTAACTTATTAGGAGGAACTGTTGGCCGATGGGCTCCTCAGGCCTGTCAGACGGTCTGAACCTATTCGCCGGGTCAGTTCCCAGCTTGAATCTTCGTCCACGTTCATACCCACAGGCAAGCCTGTAAGTGCGGCAGTGGAGCCTGCCAGTAAGTGGAGAAAACTTCCAGTGTTCCTAACTTGACCGCCGTGTCCCCTCCGCCGACTCCGATTCGGATGACTGGACTGGGGGGCTTGAAAGTCCGAGCCAGCACCAGGTGCTGAGAAGTACAAACGGGTACTGTATCTGTAACCACCGCCACCACTGGTGGTAGTAGTCGTAGTAGTAGTAGTAGCTTTGGATAGTGTCACCAACGGATCGCATAATAGCCGCATAAACCCGGCCGCAGGAGAACGGTGCCAGTGAATGACGTCGTCGCCTATCCCATGATCATGTCGTCGCTCAGTCCGACGTGGCGACTGCTGGAACGACGTCAGCGCCAGCAGTATGACCCCGAGCCTGAGGCCTGATGCCTAAGGTCCAGGAACCCAGTTCCCCCACCGACGATACCATCTGAGTTACTGCCGCCATGGAACGACTTCGGGGTTCGGGCCGACGGACGACTGTCGTCCCTGCTGTAGCCCAGGCCGCCATTTTGGTGGACTGATACCGCTGATGCGATGCAGAGAAGACTGCGCAGAACCAGGGAACTGAGCTGAGGGCCGTTAGCTTGCAAGCTCTTCCTTTCATTACTCGTGGTACGCGGTCCGCTCCGAGTCCGCTCCACAACACTCGCACTGTCCGCAGCGTCCGCGCATCCGTCGGTCCATCGGTCCATCGGTCCGCAAGCAATGCTTTCCATTTCTGCGACCTCCCCTAGGCCTCGACGAAGATCTTGGATTCGGAATGGGCCCAGGTCTAGGACTGCGAGGACTCCAGAGTCCACCAATATCTTGAGCTATTTGTTTGTCGTCCTCAACGGAGCAGCAGAGACTAAGTGCTTACTAAGATAACAACCCCGACTGTAAACAAGAACTTGAACCCTGCACTCACCGTCACCTTTTCAAGTTTCTCTATTCGCGTTATCTTACACTTTTATTTGGCATGTGTCCGATGGGCCGCGCATTTACGCATGGAGCTGGCGAGAGTGAGAACGAGAAATGAGAACAAGAAAGAACGAGGTAACATCTAGCCAACAGCACAGCAAGCATCACACCTATACCAGTGCACCCAAGTGCACCAGTATGTTGGACAAGAGAAGGGGGGCAGACGGGACAAAGTTCTTGCCGTGCTGTATGTACATGTGCACCTCTGGTCACGCGGATCATGGTGCGTGTGGGCTTCCACTGGGCTTTCCTCAATCCGGAACGAGACGTGGGTCCCGGACAAATGCCAAGCTTGCGCAAGCTGACTTCTTTGCTTCCCCATACAATACTGTAATTCTTTTTATTTGGGTGCTTCCTTAATGGATGAAGCTGAAGGAGAATGCATGTGTGGGGTTTTGGGGAGATAAGAACGGGATGAGATTACAACACCCCGCCCATCTTTTTCTTTTTCCTTTTTTTTTCGGCTTTGAGCCTTGGTATGCGTGTCCATAAATGTCGATACCCGGTGTCGTCATAAGGCTTGGGTTGCGGGGTACGGTACGTCACGCAGGCGAGGTCGGTCAAGAGGACGGTTAGCCCGATCTCGATTCTCGCGCTATCTTGTTACCGCAAGCGTCGTAAATGGAGAACACTTCGGGTCGCTTAGACCTCGTGAGAGATACACGATCTGTGATGTATTTTCCTTTGTCTGTCAGATCCGTATTTCTGCATCTCGCCACGATGAATGATGTACTCCTATGGAAAGAGAAGCCCTGCGACGTGTCAGACGACGTTTTCAGCCGACGTGCAACACCTACTGGGGGCAGCAGCTACCACCGACCGATTTTCCCCTTCCGGCGCTCAATTTAAGGAACAACAACAATCGGGAACAAAATAAGACGCAGTTCTGATCGGCTTGTGCGGAAAACGTCCGAACGAAGAAATGTCTGACGAATAGTGGATTGCTGGAGGAAAACCCACAGCACAACAGTCGAATATACACTATACTGTACCGCTGTTCGCAACTACTAGAAACCCGTTCATCGATCACGTCGGGTTTGTTGACCTAGGGCCTTGCGCACTGGCCGCCGACCCCACCCTGTGCGCGTATCCCCGAATTGCTCAAGGTGGGCGAACCGGAGATTTGATTGATCGATTAATTGATCACCCACCACCACCACCAGTCGGTGAGAGATAGCGCTTACTTGACGGAGATCTTCGGATTGGGAAGACGAAAAGAAGGTTGATGTGGATAGATTGGAGCTGCGAGCGAGCAAGGATGCTGGCAACTGGGCAACGGTGGCTGCTTTTCTCTTTTCTCCGCAAGGATATCTGCGATCGTACAGTACGCGCGTCAGAGACGTCACTGGCTTACGGCTAGCACACCGGCCGTTAATTCAGGATAAGTACAGGCGAAAATGTCGCGATTAAGCTCTACGCCCGCACACCCGTAAACTTCACTCATCTGCGCTCATTCGCCCCTAGTTTTCATACCGGTTGACACCGCACCCGAGAGTCCTCCCAAGTACGGTATTTAATTCCAGAACTCGCTACGCAAGCCGAACAGGCGACTTCGGGACGAATGGATTGCGGTGTTGGTGGGATTCCTTATTTGGAAATCCTGCTGACGAGGCCATATGAGATCCCTCCAGCCGCCATGCCCTGCTGGCCATGGGTGCCTGGCGAGCCGTCATGTTGGTTGGATGGGCCAAGTGGCACTGCAAATAACCGCGCAAATCGTCTGATGATGCGATGCGTTGCTTAGTTGGCCAATCAATCAGGTGGTTATAGACTGGAAGGGACCTTAGATATCCACGTCTTTTGCGAAGCACGCATGCGTGTGATTTTCGTTCAATTGAATAATGATGTACAGGGTATATATGGGCAGATACGGAGTGCGGTAGGGAGTGTGGAGCATAAGGGAAAGGACAGGGAAAGTACGGGCACGGGGAGCTCGGGGAGGAATTGATCCGGGTGGCGTTGGGTAGTAGCAAGAGTGAGTTCTCTGCACTGGATGTGGGCCACTATATCGAAACGAAATATGTTGTGGTGTGCGGTGGGGCCAAGAAAATGATGGACCTGAGTGGGATTTGACAATTGCGCGGTGTGGAAGAGAACAATCAAAATAATGAATACGGTATAGTAATAAAACCCGAAGGAAAGAATCGGGTGTGAAAGATGTCAGGTGTGTGGTGTGGAGATAACCCGCCTGGGGATCGGGAGTAGACCGCGGCCCTGTGGGTCAGTAGATCGTTTACAGTAGAATGGCAGCCGCAGTGAACTGGGCGGTGATGGTGATCGGGATCAAAAAGAGCAGAAGGATGGCCGGATATGTAATGAAATCAAAGCAAAATGGAAGCTCGGCGGAACGATTAAGCCAAATAAGGAACCGAGATCCCGGTGACGGAGGCATTAACACAACAGCCGGCCGTGAAATGGGTCGTTGTCTCGCGCTTCCACTCCGCTCACCCAACCTCACTCCTCTCTCGCATCGACCTCGTACTGAATCGGGATGCTATAACCTTCCTTCTTCTACAACCACCACATCCACACCCACACCCATATCCACACCCTCTACACACCCCTCTGCTACCTCATTCCCCTACCCTTTTCTGCTTTCTCTCAGCCATGCCCCACGGCTCGAGATTTCACAAGGCAGAGGCAAAGTTCAATGTCACGACCGAGTGTAAGTTGCCTTTTTTTTTCAAACTAAATGCGGACCATTTATGACGGGAAACAGTTCCACATCTCGGTTTACACTCTGCCGCAGTGACCGGAAATATAGGTCTCGCAAAATATGCGCTCTCTCATGGCCAACCCATCAACTCGGTAATCGACGGCGTACTTCCTCTCCACGCTGCCTGTTCAGGTGGAAACGATATGGTTGTCAGATTGTTGATAGACAATGGTGCGGACGTAAATGCTCCAAGGTAATGTCTATGCGCTTGGTACTCCAGGACTTTCTCCCCCTCCTCTCCCCCAACGCCTCCGTCTTAGCTGTGCTCTCAGCGATCCGGGGCGTCACAATCACCCCCATGTCCTTCGTGCCATCCATCTGTCTTCGATGCTGACTCCCCACCTCTGTGCATTGCTCTAGATTGCCTCGTCGCTACTCCGATAAGACGCGCTCCCCTTCTGCTCCCATCATCGGCACTACAGGTTCAACACCTCTTCATTTTGCCGCCGCAAACGGTCATACTCAAGTAGTCCTCACCCTTCTACGTCATGGCGCACGTCCGGACCGTTCCGACAAACGTGGTGTTACCCCTGAGCTTCTGGCCCGACATAACGGTTGGCTTGCATGCGCCGACGCCATTCGTGACTGGGTCGCAAACAAAGATCGTGACCTTGTCGAGCGCGAGACTCTTCTCGGTGGCATCCCCCCTGACGACCCCGAGCCCATCTCTCAATGCCGTGAGCGCCACGGCTCATTATGTGCATGTGAGGGCCCAGAATGCATGACTACACATGTTATGCGTCGTCTAGGCGTCAAGCGCTCGATCGAAAATGCCATGCTTCTCTTCCGTCCAGGCAGCTCCCTTCAAGATGGTTCTACTGCCTTGCCAGACTGCACTTGGCCACCTCTCGAAACCCTCGATTCTCCTACCTCCTCCTCCCGCCGCCCTTCCTTACAGGCCACTGACGAACACCCACCCACGCGTCGTCCACATAGACGTTCACGTCGTCCCAGCTCAGCAGGAAACGGCGCTGAGCACAACCATCACCCCCATTCGCGACGCCTCGGTTCTAAATATTCACTTCTACACATCTTCAGAAAACCTAGCACCGAGGTACTCACCTCCCACAGTACACCCGGCGGTGCTACACCCGACGTAAGTACGGGTACCGCCACGAGCAACACCACCTCCTCTCCAACATCACCTCTCTCTTCCTCGCCCTCTGCACTCGCTTTGGGGCTCAGTGGGTTAGGTCTAGAAGGTAGTCCTCCCGTCCGCCCTGGTATTATCCGCTCCAACGGGGGATCATTCGGATCGAGCGCCACGGGCGGCAGCGTCCCACCAGTCTCGATTTCTGTCTCTAGACCTCCACAACCTTCACAACCCTCGCGCTCCCCCCATTCCCGTTCTTCCGAACCAAATGTCTCCTCCGATTCTCTCGGTAAGAGCTCAGGTCGTGCACCGTTCGGCACTAGCCCAGGGCGCGATGGTCGTCTCAGTGAGGAGAGCGAGGATGAGGACGAAGACGAAGACGAAGAGTACGGTGTGGACGCCGTGCGCAGCCGAATGATCGCGGGAGACTCATCAACGCAAGACATGGACTTCCCTTTCAGTCTCGATGTTCCTGTCGATGATGAGGCGCCTGAACTCGGCGATGTGCGCGGTCGTGGCGATTCACTGAGCACTACCCTATCTGCCACGACGGTGTCTACTGCGAGCCTCCGCACCCCTGCTCCGTTGTCTGCAGTCCTCCCCCCGGCTATCGAAGATGCAAAATCTCATGTGTATGCGAATCGACCCCCGCCACTCGCAAGCCTAGATGCTTCAAGTGTGTCGTCTTACGCTCAGGCTGAGGCACTCGTGGCACTTGCACGGGGCCAGGTCCTGACTGCCCGCGAAGGCGACGATATCCCTCTCAGTGCTCGGCTTGCTGCTCTTGGCGAGAGCCTCCGGCTGGAGCGCAGGTTTAAAGAGGCTGAAGAACTTGGTGGGACGGGTGTACGCAGCGCGAATGCGGTGCTCCGCATTGAGCGGCACGTAAGCGAGAACACGGCTCTAGACTCGACCGATGCCGAGCCGTGGGAACACCGTCGGCTTCTGGGTGGGAAGATGCGGAGTGCCAGTGCTAGCGCTGCTGGGAGAACGTCGTTCGATCTGCCACCCTCACGACGGTCGACATCTGGGGTGGGCTCCGCGGAGATGGATAGGAATTTCAGCACGGATTACAAAGTGGGACTGTCTTGGAGAGGGCGAGTGCGCCATCCACATACAAGTGAAATTTTGCTTAGATCCGGTGACGGTGGGTTGAATCTTGGTTCAACCGTATTGATGATCACGTGTGCTTATGCTTCCATCACATAGGTCACCTCGTTCCTTCGTCTGATCATGACGTACACGAGAATCGCCATCGTTCACGGTCAGCCGCGCCTGCGTGGTCTGAGAGTGAAGTGCCCCGCAGGTCCACTGAGACTCGTTCCGTCCGCACCCCGATCCAGTCACCGCGACTTGCACGCGCACCATCCTTAGAGAATCTCAGCGATGCTGAAGCTAGTCCTCCAGTCCCTTCAATCACCTTTCTAAAGTCCGCACCCGTTGTGACCGCGTCCCCACCACCACCTTTCCGTTCGCGCACGCCTGATCCTGATTACGCACGAGGGGTACCGCTAAGCCGCGTGGTCACTGAACCAATGCAAGATTCAAAGCTATTTAACTACGTGGCGCCATCACCTGTTGACGTCGTTGCGCGCCGTGGCAACGAGCGCGCGCAAGCGGTGTCACGTGCGAACAAGCTAGCGAAGATGGGCTTTACGCCCGAAGCGAAGGTGTTATCTACTGGACCCTCCACGCCGCCGAATCACGGGCATGGGCATGGTCATGGTCACGGGCACAAGTTTGGTATTCGGTCTCTGGTCCAGTCACTTAAGGGTAAATCTTAACTATGGACATGCGTTCTGTCTTCTGAAATTCGGTGTGTTATGTATTTTTTTTCTACCCATCTACGTCCCATGGCGTCTCGGAGCACGCCTATCCAACCATCATCCTGTCCCATGTTACATCACATAACTTTGTTTCCAATACGTACCTTGCAAACCATCCTGTGTCGTGCCTTGTGTCTGTTCTATTCCACAGCTCGCGTCTTTTTACCTCACTCTTCCTGTCGTCTCTTATCAATCGTCTCTTGTTGTCGACGTGTCACCCACACCCCTGCTGTATTTTCACCCCAGCGTTTTCCGCTTTTCTTTTCTTTTCCATGTACATTGTCGTCGTCCACCTCTGTTCCCACTGGCACTTCTCCAACTGTTTTATTAGCCCTTCTTTTCTGCTGCGCATGAAATGGGTTGTATGTACGATATTGTATGCTGAGTCGATGAGTTAGAAAAGGAAAAAGGCAGAAAGTGGAATCTTCCACCACCACAACATGTCAAGTGCATGTTATCTTGTGTGCTTTAGGTTGTTTAGGGTGCCTAGGTTGGACAGTGCAACAGGATATACTATATCTTTATCCAGCATACTTGGATCCAGACCGTGACGCTCAGCTGTCAGTGCTGTCAGCGCTCAGCCACCATACTTGAAAATACCATCGATTGCCGGGCCCCATTTTGAAGGTTGTGAGTTTCGCAGCACTCACCAGAGAACAGACTTCCGACCAAGACTACCCAGTTCAATTAAGAAATGAACTTCTAACACTGTGATAGTGCGAGTAAAAGCACGAGCACAACAACCCAGAAGGAGGAAGGGATCACACAGCAGCACAAGTCGAGATCGACGGATAGAGAACTGATGAGATGGTTGCATCACGCCATGTCGTTGTTGCTGTGTTCCAGCCTTCAGATGGGGAAGAGCGCCGGCGCGCTGGGTCGTTAGGGAACTTGAAGCAGAAGGGGAAGAGAAGGCATCAATGTGGATTGACTTTTTGGTCTTCATGATGCGGAGGGTCTGGCCACCTTATGACTTACAGTAACTATTGCAGCAGCGGTACAGTAAAGGTAGTACAGTACAGTAATCCGTTGGATGAATTCGCGGTTCGGTCGTTTCGGTGTCGGTTTCGGTTTCGAGGCGCAGACGTATTGATTGGGATACAGTACTTGCTTGGTGCAGTGCCTATGTCGATGCCAGCGCTGGCGCTCGGGGGAGTTGAGATGGTGGAGTATTTTTTAATTGGTTCCGACCATCGGAAACGCTGGTCGGTAGAGTACCGTGGGTCCAGGCTCGGCGTGCCCATGGGTGGCGGTGGCGGTGGCGTTCCGTGTGTTGGTCTGTTTCCGGTGATGGATACGCGTCTCTTTCCTCGACTTACAATGACTTAGGGACCGCCTCCATGCGGGCGGGAAATTCAGAGCCGTGCTCACGGGAATGATTGTCTTAGGCCGCTCGCTGATTGTGAATCAGCCGGTGCGACGGCGTCAGGGGTCAGCGTCGATGTCAGCGCGAGTGTTCGGGATCTTCATCAACACCAATAACATGTCGGGTTGATCTATGAACCGGGTAGAGCGTCAAGCAGCGCCAGACGCAAGGCCAGACGCGTCCCGTGCTCCGGATTTGCGGGCGTTCGACCTATGGTCCCGAGCACGAGGGCATCGTGCTGTTCTGGGAGGCTTAGCCACCGAGCTGGAACACGAACGGGACAAAATTGGGCACGGGTAGACATCGCCGGTGGTGAGGGAGGTGAACCAGGTGCGAAGAGCAGCGTACGCCGGCGGTGTCTGAAGATCTGAAGATGAAGGCTTTGATCATCGATTGTCGTTCGCACGAGGTGGTTCTGTCACTTTAGACGTTTTGACCTGGACGGCAGGGTACACACCAAAGCAGGGCCTAAACCTTC
>WTXK01000757.1:0-20205 GCA_025769895.1 Lactarius psammicola
ACCGAAGACCTGCGTGCAAAACACGAACACGTAAATTACAGAACGTCGACAAGCGGAAATGCACACACTTGTGATGATCGAAATCCGCCACGACGCTCCCCGTCCACTTTGTGTCGTCTGAATTCTCTATACGTTCTTCATCGAGTGAGCTGGGACGCAGTTTCCAGATGCGCACATGCCCGTCACGACCACCTGTCGCGACGAGATGATATGAACGTCCGCACGACGGTGCCCACGCAACAGAAGTTACGGCATATGGTGCTATTCCGTCGTCAGAGATTGGTCCAGAGTCTACAGGCGGGGAGGGATCGAGCGAAAGAAGGGTGATTGGACGGCGCGATGGGGACAATTGTATGATCTACCGCAGTGCCTTGAGTCGTCTGTGACACAAAGAGGTGAAACAAAAACCTTCACAACGCCAGACACACCGCTGCAGGGTGCAAGCACCTCCGCCCCAGTATTGCTCCTTACACCAGGAGACCGACCAAACCGCCATCGGCCTCACGGCCACCAGCACCTCGCTGCAATGGGGGCTGTTGCTGTTGCTGTTGCAACGCGTTCGCAACGAGCGATGCGTCCGCGGCGGGAGTTCCGGAAACGTAAGTAGGGGTAGGTGCCGCATAGGTATGGGGACGCGATGTCGACGTCGACGGCAGCGCGGGAACATCTGCTTCTTGCCCCAGCGTCCAATTCGTGAGCACGGGCACTTCGGGACATTCATACACGCGCAGGTGGTTGTCTGAAGCGATCGTAGCCTGTCGGTAGTTGGTGAATAGGGGCAGGACGGGGAACGACGGAGAGCGCGCACGAGCTTCAGCCCAAGTTGGTGGGGCGCAAACTCTACTGCGCGCACGGTACCCTTCGCATCCGCTAGCACCGCACGCTCGACCCAGCGTGTTCCGGGACCATTGGCCGCCGTGGAAGCTCCATTCGGCTGCGGTTGGTCGGTGTTTTCTGCCGGAACCTCTTCCCAGACCTTCACCGTCCGGTCGAATGACGAACTTGCAAGGACAGAGCCAAATTCCGGATGCGCCCACGATAGCTTCGTTACTGCTGCACCGTGGGCCTGGGGACACACCCTGTCACGCGAACTCCCATGAGGCTGTGAAAACGACCACGCACCTTCCAGTCTGCCACGGCCGCCCACGTGCCATCAGACTCATCGAGCTGCCATATCTTTATGCGATGGTCGAGGGAGCAGGTCGCGAGACGGACACCGTAGAAGTCGTATGCAGCGTCGGTTACGAGGTCTCCGTGTGCGTTTTGTATTAAGCTGGTTTGCATAACGAAAGACAAGTTGACAAGGCGCGTTTGACCTTGCAAGCGCGTTGCAGGTGATCACGGTCCGAGTCGGGCCGATCATACTCAAACTTCTACCAGGTTCAGGCTTCCCAGCTGAGCGTCTGTGGTCAGTAAGATGGATGTCGATCTCCCTTACAGAGTTGTGTCGGTAGCTGACCTCTCTGGTGAGGTCTCCTCACTCTCAACCTAGCTTCTATTGAGTTCTCTTTATTTTTTTTATATAGGACACGATGACCGCGCCTGGCACGTCGCCTGGAATCCGGCAAAGCCTCTGCTAGCGACTTGCTCTGCGGATAAGTCTGTTCGCCTTTACGCTTATACTCCGGATCCTTCGCCAAGTTTTGTGCTTCACACGTCCATCCCCACCGGTCACACCAAAACTGTGCGTGGAATCGCGTGGTCGCCGTCTGGTTATACGCTTGCCACTGCATCTTTTGATGCAAACATAGGAATTTGGCAACGTGAGGACCAGGACGACGCAGGTGAAGAGGTAGGCGGCGAATGGGAGTGCGTTACTATCCTCGAGGGCCATGAGACCGAGTGTAAGAGTGTTGCTTGGTCCCCAAGTGGGACTTTCCTCGCAAGCTGCAGTCGGGACAAGACCGTCTGGGTATGGGAAGGTGTGTCGTCCCAAGCCGTGGGCACCAGTCATCGCTCATCAAACACTAGCCCAACCGGACGCTGACTTCGAATGCATGGGTGTACTCATGGAACATACCCAGGATGTAAAATGTGTGGCGTGGCACCCGAGAGAGGAGGTCGATCGCTCCCTTACTCTGCAGCAAGCTGCTGATGCCCAACCCCGTAGCATAGATCTTAGCGTCCGCCTCGTACGACGACACGATCAAGCTCTACCTCGACGACCCGAGCGATGATTGGTTCTGTTTTACCACGCTGACAGGGCACGCATCAACCGTATGGTCCCTTGCATGGGCACCGAACGGTCGGTACCTCGCGTCCGCATCGGACGACCGTACTGTCAGAATATGGAAGCGTATCACGGAACACGAATGGGAATGTGTACTGGTGTTGGAGGAGCACGACCGCACTGTCTATGCAGTGACGTGGGGGGTCGGAAAGCCGGGAAAGACGGACAAAGGCAGCGAGTCACTCGGCTGGCTTGCCTCGACAGGGGGTGACGGTAGGATCAACGTTTGGGCGTTCGAGGTGAGATACCGTTGCATCGCGCTACGCGCGTGGCTAGTTTTGACCGGTATGACCCCAGGAATCACCGGAATCCACAAATAGAAGTCCTCCACAGTCCAGACTAATTGCACGTCTCGAAGATGCCCACGGCGTAAACGACGTGAATTCTATTGCGTGGTGTCCGAGAAAAGGATATGAGGACTTAATAGCAACTGTTGGCGATGATGGCGTGGCAAAGGTATGGAAGGTTGTATCGGTGTAAAAGTTTCCAAGGAAGGCCGTGTGTGTATCCTCCATCTACATCTATTCCGGACTTCCGGACAAAGAAAGGAAGCATAGGGCTGTGCTTAAGCTCGCCTCGGTGACCACGGGCATGTACTTTATCTTACAGCGAGGTCTTGATTCAGGCTCGAAATGGTTAATGTTTCTGGGAAACTCGGTCAATTCTAATTTCATCAAGTCGAGACCCACCTACACGTGCATCACTATCTGATACTGGCTCTTCAAACTCAAGTACTAGTCGTGCGAACTGTCATATAAAATGAAATCACGCTGTCTCGAATGTAGAACCAGTGGTGCGAATACTACACAGAAAGATGTGCTCTAATGATGGACTCAGAACAGCCATAGTGGGCATTCATCGAAAATCTGCTCATCGGCGAAAACCTCTGTCCTTCAAGTCGATTACGGTTACGGGTCAACCAGACCACTGACAAGCGACGGAGTCACTCAAACCTCAACGAACACCGCTTGCTATGCAGAGAAGTCTACATTGACTTCCCTGCTAGGTTACACTGAACGCCCCGAGAAGGAGATCTGAGACTAGAGAGGATAGGAAAATAGTGCCAGCATATTTTATGCCATATTGCAGCGGCCAGTGGAATGAGCGGCAGAGTTACCCTAATGCAGGTCAACCGGGCGAGTGTTCGCGTCCCAATTGGCGGAGGCATGAACGTCCCCTGTGGTAGCGAGCATTGCGAAGTACTCCTCCTGGTCATAGTCGGCCATCGAGATGGCCGAAAAGGCGGTGCAGTCGTTTTTGCTCGCTTGCATGGTTGGGGCATTGTCTTCGGACACCAGCATGTAACACTTGCCATTGAACGTGATTGTATTATTGTTCTTGCCAGGTCCGGCGGTGGTCAAGGGTGCCGGAGGGTTGTTGCTGTTTTGAGCAGTGTTGGCACTCTGAGGTGTGGTGTTGCGAGAACCGCGTGACCGTGTTTTGGTTGCCGCGGCCCTTTGTGCAGCGCGTGCTTCGTCAATGGATTTTCCAGCCATCTTTCCACCTGGTGCGATACAGAACTTGGTGCGGTGAGTAGCGCGTTTA
This sequence comes from Lactarius psammicola, assembly GCA_025769895.1. NCBI lineage: Eukaryota > Fungi > Basidiomycota > Agaricomycetes > Russulales > Russulaceae > Lactarius > Lactarius psammicola. The sequence goes on from WTXK01000757.1 coordinate 3,776, forward strand.
CAGTGAGCGCAACCCGATCTGGGTCTATTTTCGGAAAGGGCGAGAGTGTCAGCTGAGCCAGGCGTAAGGTTGAGCCCTAGTCCCTCTCGGCGAAGAAATTCTTCCTCTCTGAGGACCCAATTTTTGACGTCTGTTGAGGTGATGGTGGGACTGGTCTCGAATAACTCGTTGATGATAAACTGAAATTGGGGGAGTTGGTCGAGCGCGTTGATGATGATTATTATTTTCCATTTGTCGTCATCCATCTTCCCCATCTTGGTGAACCTATCGTGCAGGCGATCGATTTCATCCAGCGTACGACTCAAGTTCAGAGGGGCAGCGAGTGAAAAACGAACACCGAGGGCCTCTTTCATGATGTGGATCTGGGCGTGTATTCCCATTTTCTCGTGTTTCTTACGGAGGGTGTCGTAAACCTCGTGAGCGACAGTAAATTTACTGGCCATGTTGTAATCGACGTTTGAGACGTGTTCGAGAATAAATGCGCGAAGTGCACGATCGTTGCACTTCCAATTGAAGGCAGCCGTGGGGTAAGTTGTCGGATCGGGACAAGGGAAGGAACCATCGAGATAGTAGGAAAACTGGCGTTGATCAACGATGAGATTCAACCTCCGATTCCATTCCTCCCAGTTGGATTTCAAACGATCGAGGACCAGATCCGCTGGCCAGGCCGTATCAGGTGTGAAAGGTTTGGGGTCTATGACGATGTCCGCCGAGCCACTGGTAGAACCAGCAGTGGGCGTCCCTCCTCCGGAGGTACCTGAGGCTCCAGTGCCCCCAGAGGTAGCGCCAGTATTCGTGGCCGACATTGGTTGGAGTGCGTTCAAGAGTTAAGACAGAGAGTAAGGACTAGCACGCAGAAGGTGATGCTATGGGTTAAATGTGTCGAAGAGTTGCAGTGAGAGATGCGAGTTCCAGGTTAGACCGCAGGGCCCATAACTTGTAAAATGCTGTAACGTCCTTCAGTCGCGTATAAGACAAACGACTGATATTTTATGTACCTGGAACGTCTGGTACTGTTAGCGATATAAGGATAAACGGCGAGTATAAGTTTGTACCCTTCAGTCGCCGTATAAGACAAACGACTAAAGGGCATATGTTCGAATACCAAGATGCGTAAATACCACGTGTCACGTGGACCATAACGAAGCGGCGTGACCTCATCTCGACAGAACAGGAAGTACAACAGGTGATCGCAGAGGTCTGCGTCTTCAATTGGGACGAAGAGTTGGGGAACATAAAATCACTCGACCTTCAAGTTATTCAATATGGACAGGTCAATTTTCGAGAACCTTCTAGAGCCCAGATAAGAGCCCAGAGACAGTTCCCGTAAACATACGCTCTGAGTCACTACATCTGCCCACATAGCAAGTGGATCGCAGCAGGTCCATCCAACGTACGCGATTAGGGCGCTCTAATGTGGAAAAAATATTATCTTCACCTTTGAGAGCTGTGGGTATGATAACGTATGCTTTTGCGCGGATAGGCGAGGCGGTAGTCAAGAACATTCCTCACTCACTCGCAGCTGCCAGAGTGTTCAAGTTGTCTGAGGTTTCGGCGACGCAAAAAAATAAAATATGACATGTTGAGTCGTGCAACGAATGTAGGACCACGGCTTCCGACAGCCGGTACCCAATAGAAGCCGAAATTTTTCGAAGAAGACACCATGAAAGACATTGTTCGAGGTTTCTATTGTCAGAGGTCCGAAACCACATGAATGAATAGTCTCTCACGACCACCTGAAGGCTGATGTGACCAGCACTGACTAATGCCGACTCGCGACTCTCATCTGCAAAGTACTTTCTTGTTTCCGAACCGTGTCCCAGGGATTTTCTAGAGACTTGCTGCATCCCATTTTTTTGTCCCGGTTAACGTGGTCTGTATCCTGTGATTGAACGTGATGTTACCCTTGATCAACTTGATGCTGCGGCGGCGGCTGCAACCGAAAGCTCCACAGACACACGACCATATCCCTTGTTAATGTGACATGCTACACTCTAATGGTTGCCCTCAATGGAGTCGGGAACGGGGAATGGGATAGGTAAATATGTGACCCAGTGTATGAGGACATCAATCTTCTTGTCTCGGGGGTGGTACTTCACGAGTCGTGTATACAAGGTCCGTGGACGCAAAGTGGGGTTGCCTTTCAAGAACAACATCATTTCCGAAACCTGCGGAGCACATTGAGCACTCGACGCACACAGGACCCGAGCTCTCGGGTGGTTGTTGGCCCGCCATGGTTGTGCTGGAGCTGCCCGAGTGCGGAAAGCCTAGAAAACGCGTAGTGCTCACCAACTCGAGCTCCAAATATGCGAGATCACTGGCAGGCGGTATCAACAACCTTTTTCCCGGAGTCTGTTGCGCAGGGATTCGATTTACTAAGTGCCTTGCAGGGCTTCGAGTTGTACGAGGTGCGACAAACGCACCGTACGCAATGCGGCTCTCAATGGCTGATGGTCCCTTGCGGCATGGTTTGGTGTCAACGGCTGACGCCCCGCCATCTTCGCCACGCACGCAAACGATCTATGAAGTGCATGCTGGAGTTCTATTGGTCCGAGAAAAATATCCAAGCACGTTTTGTATTGCCTCACTTTTGATTCGCGCACCATTTTCGTTCGTTCACAGGTCTGCGCGAACCTGAGTCCCGTCGTGGCCCGCATAAGGGGAAACACACCCGAAACGAACCCATCCCACGTTGGAAGATGGCCGTGATGGCCGTCCGTGTCATGGTATAGTGAATTAGTGGCGGCCAAGGGGTCAATATCCCCACAAATTCTTGTATGTCGCTCAGTCGCTTCCCCACGATCGGAAACGACTTTGCTCAAGATTGCACACATTCACCACGCGCTGTAACCTAAGGTCTGAGGTGCGATCATGCCGTTCATTGATAGTCCCTTGGCTGGTGCTGGGCCATTCATTATGTTGTATAATCGGACGGTGAACCGAGTATGGAAACGGAAGATATATTGTATAGAGGGTTATAGGGCTTTGCCATTGATCGCAAGATGTGTGCCTTTATGCTTGCCAAAACTGTGGCCAACTGCTGGGAGGATTCGGAAATGACGAGGGCACAAGGGTTTGTTGTCCAGTCCACATTTCTTTGCGGGACAGAACACTGGGGCAGGGGAGGCTGATGTTTGTCATAGCATCGTCGGAGCGATTGCGGCCCGGGGTAGTGCAATGTCATAGTTCCGTAAAAAGCGGTATACAATGAGAGCTAGAGGGATATAACTATCGTGGTGGAACGACTCGGACGGGGGTGGTGCCACACGAGCGCCCGAAAAGAAAGTGGAATACAAAACGGAATTACAACTCTTCCCGAGAACGATTAGACACGTTTAAGTTCTTCAGGAGAGTCTTCATCTCCTTATTCTCAAAGATCGGGCCTCCCTTTCCAACCCACCTGCCCTGTGCTGCCTCGAGTGAAAATTGCCCAATTTGCTCCACAGATATTATGCCAGCTGGATAAAACAAGGAAAGGAGAGTGCTGAGTAACTTGTCGGCAACACGCAGCTTGAAATCGCGTTGGTTGAGTGCGTCCTGTGGATACGCCTTGGATGGGTAGAAGTAGCCAGGTCGCATGACGGTCGCCTCGAGACGGCCTCCGGACTCCTTTGCCGCCTTTATTAGGTTGTTTTCCGCACGTCCCTGGGGCATTGTAAACACACGACCCTTTAAAAGATGATAAGACTGGTGTCATGGCAGTTCCGCACCTTGACGCGTTCGAATAGTGTACGGCTGGTCTCCTTCGAGTCTGCGCCCATTCCGCTAATGAACACGACTCGAAACGGGCTCTCAGCAGTACCGACGCCCTTCTCCTTGAGGGCATCGAGCAACGCATCGAAGTAGCCGACCGTGATCTCTGTATATTTTTCTTCTGACATGCCTACGGACGAGGTACCCAAAGCCCAAATGCAAGCGTCATGGTCTGCAAGCTTCTCCTTTAACGCAGGGGGATAGGTCAGGAAGTCCTTGTGCTCGATGGTGAAAAGCTTGGGGTGCGTGGGTGATTTATCAGTAGTGTCGGTACCACCGGGGAGGACGACCCATGGAGGGAGAGCGCGACGGCCGAGATAGGTGACATGGCTAACGCTATTGTCAGAAAGAAGGACGCGCAAGATTCCGAGGCCCGCTGTGCAGTACGAGCATGTTGTGAGTGTTTTACGGTAAGTAACCAAAAAAAAAAAAAAAGGGTTGAAAACTGACCAGCGCCGGTAGCACCTGTGAGTAAGACTTTCATGCTGGTGAACGGGGATTGGCAAAGACGATAGAGGTAAAGGAGAACCCACACAGTGACTTTGACTGCCGAATAGTACGACACACGAGGCACACGATGACGCTCCAACTGTACAGTAGGTGACGCGTCGCAGCGGCCTGGCGTTATCCCCGACTCAGGCTCAGGTAAGGTTGGGTTGGGTGAACATATTAGGAAGTCTAACCTTAGGCACTAACCGGCTCCCAACCTAACCCGGACCTAACCCAATCCTGATCGGGTAGTCACGCTTTGTCACGCGCCTCATTAAAACTCCGCTTGACCCGAGCTGGTCGACGAATTGGAACCACTGGTCGAGGCTGGCGGCTCAGCGCTCATCGAGCGACGCCTTTCCAGGGTGATGGATTGACCTTGTCGTCGTAGTACAATGCGATCGCACGCAATTACGGGGCTGTCCTTCTCGAAGCTCGGTGGTCCATCGTCCCCACTGGTCTTTCCACGGATATCGAAAGTTGACCTCCCACTACAGGGATTACCCATTGAAAAAAATAAAATTAGAACAATGAAGCAGAAGTTCTGAACGTTGTTCTGGAGGAAGCTCGCGAGACATACGCCGAGGAGGTCATGTTCCTCTCCAGAGCGAATGCACAGGGGATCTAGAATCGAAAGTATCCCGTATCGTGCAGTGGATCGAGGCATGGCGAAAAAATCACTGGCAACAGCTGGATTCTGGAAGCTGATCAAAAGCACATGGTCTTTTACCTCCTATCATCTGCCCAATGGTGTCCTCAGCCGGTGACAAGTCAACGAATCCAATACTGATGGCAGCCCGCGTTCTCTCAACATCTTCATTGGTTAATCTTCCACAAATTCGCAAGGTGCACACCGTCCCATCGTCACCGGCATATGGAGAGACACGCTCGAAACGAACACATCCTGTTAGAAGATGGCCATGAATGCCATCTGCATCGTGGTACCACGGTGAGCTAGTGGCACCGCAGGGGTCTATATCCTCGCAAATTCTTGTGTGTCCCCATGATCGAAAACGAATTTGCTCGAGATCACACATTTACCGCGTGCTGTGACCTAAGGTCTGAGGTGTGATCGCACCGTTCAACGATAGTCCCTTGACCGGTGCTAAGCCTTCCATTACATTGTAGAATCTGACGGGAACCGAGTACGGGAACGGGAAATAGAAGATATAGAAACAAAGGATTATAGGGCTTTGCCATTGATCACAAGACGCGCTGTTCGTGCTTACCAAAACTGTGACCAACTACTGGGAGGACTCGAAAATCATAAGAGCACGAGGGTCGGTCCACATTTCTTTTCGGGACAGAGTATTGGGGAGAGGGAGCGAGGAGAACATGACCTGCCCTCGGGTGGGTAATGTTTGTCATGGCATCGTTGGAGCGATTTGCAGGTAGTGCAGTGTCACGGTTCCGTAAAGGCCAGCACATAATGAGGGCTCAAGGAAAAAATAACTGTTGTGGTGGAATGATGGGGCGGTGCTACACGAACGTTCGACGAGAGTGTGGAATACAAGATGGACTTGCAACTACTCCAGAGGGCGATTAGTTCTTCAGGAGTTTCTTCATCTCAATATTCTCGAAGATCGGACCTCCCTTTCCCATCCACATCCCCCATACCGCTTCGAGTGAAAAATGCCCAAGTTGCTCCATAAATGTCATAGGAGCTGGCCAAAATAAAGGGAAGTAGTATGAAGAATAATTTGTCGGCGACACGCAGCTTGAAACTGCGTTAGTTGAGTGTGTCTTTTAGATACGCCTTGGACGGGAAGAAGTAGCCAGGTCGCATGACGGTCGCCTCGAGATGGCTTCCGGACTCCGTTGCAGCCTTTATCAGGTTGTTTTCTGCACGCCCCTGCCAGTGGGGCATTGTAAATACACAACCTTTATAAAGACGCCTCGGCTGGTGTCATGGCCGTTCCGTACCTCGACACGTTCGAATAGTACACGGCTGGTTTCCTTCGAGTCTGTGAATATAGCACTGATGAACACAACTCGGAACGGACTCCCAGCAGCACCGACGCCTGCCTCCTTGAGGGCATCGAGAAAAGTATCAAAGTAATCGACCGTGATCTCTGTGTATTTTTCTTCAGACACGCCTATGGACGCGATGCCCAAAGCCCAGATGCAAGCGTCATGCTCTGCAAGCTTCCCCTTCAATGCAGGGGGATAGGTTAGGAACTTCTTGTACTCGATGGTGAAAAGCTTGGGGTGGATGGGGAATTTATCAATAGTGTCGGTACCACCGGGGATGACGACCCATGGAGGGAGAGTGCAACGGTGACATGGCTAACGCTATTGTCAGAGAGAAGGACGCGCAAGATTCCGAGGCCCGCTGCGCCGTACGAGCACGTTGTGAGTGTTTTACGGCAAGTGACTGTTGAAAACTGACAAATTCCGGTAGCACCTGTGAGTAAGACTTTCATGCAGGTGAGCGAGGGTTGGTAAAGATGATGAAGGCAAAGGAGAACCCACACATATGTATCTATAGTGCTAGATAGGAATGTCGTCTGGGGGCCTCAGTTCGGGTCCAAAACGATATGACCACCGGTGGCAATACGATAACGTTGACTGGAACACTGGCCAGTGGCGTTGTTGAATGGCTACAGATGTTGGGCGGCTTTGGCTCTCCTTTTTGAACACGAGTACATCTTATCTTGATACGTAGTCTCGTGACCCAAGATGTAATGACCCGCGCTGGGTCACGAGACTGGTACGTATCAATCAATAATTATAATGGCAAGGCGTATATATTTTTGCGTCTTGGAATGTGAACATTGGGTTCCCTCTGTTCGTTCTGTTCTTACACGAGCTGAAGGTCAAAAATCATAGAGTCTATTATTATATCCTGTGTTGCGTACGTCCGGCAATATTAGGAGCTCCTTGTTTACCACCTAATCGGGCTGTTCAATGTCGGCCACCATTACCAATGACAGCAGCCAGAAGCACACACCAACGACCTGCGGTTCGGTTGCTTGCAACTTGCAGCCCCTCATACCCTCTCTAATGTCTTCTTCAACCTCTCCAAGGCGATTTTGTTGTCCTCTTCGGTCCCCACGGTGATTCGTAGACACCCCGTGCAACCGAGTTCGCTTCCTCGGTAACGTACCACCACGCCCTCTTCCTCCGCAAGGGCTTTGTACACGCGTTGAGCGCGCACGTTATCCGCCACCGAACTTCCACTCGCGAGCACAGGAATCAGGATAAAGTTTGCGTCTTGCACGCCAATAGCACGTCCGAGGCCCAAATCCCTCAGGTTGTGCAAGTCGGAGAGTAGTGCCACACGCAATACTTTGATCCTTTCGACGTTTGCGTTCATCGTGCGGAGCGATGCGGGAGACAAAGCGCGTAGCGCGAGGTGTGCCGTTGGCGTGGAGATGTTGTATGGCGCCTTGATATTCGACAGGATCTGGATGAGGGGTGGCTGTGCCAGCGCTATTCCAAGTCTGCGTTGGGGTGGATGAGGAATGTGTTGGAAAAGAGTAGAGCGGTATGTACCGGATCGCCGCAAGCCCAAAACTCTTGCTCAGCGTCTGCATGACGCAGAGGTTCGCGTATTCAGCGATGAGCGTCGCGGCGCTGCTCCCGGGTTTGGAGAAGTCAATGTATGCCTCATCTACCACTACAATACCTTTGAATGGTACGTAGTCGAGAATGGCTCGGATTGATCCCAGAGAGATTAGGGTTCCAGTGGGGTTTCCCGGTGAACACAAGAAGATTAGTTTGATGGATGGATCCGCGTCGATTGCCCTTTTCACCTGCTCGGCGCTTCTGTTAAAGAACTGCCCCGTGGAAAGAACACCAGAATGAGACGTACGTCATCTACGCGTAGGCTGAAACGTCCCTTTTCTCCTCCCTCGCCGCGATCAGCAGAGAGTTCGAGATTTACCCTGGTGATACCAACGTCATTAACTTGCGCGCATACCGCGTACATCCCATAAGTTGGTGGGGTGATTAGAATTTTCTCGCGGCCGGGCGCGACGCAGATGCGCATGAGAAGGTCTATGACCTCGTCTGAACCAACACCAAGGAAGACGTGTTCTGGAGAGGGCAGTCCACGCATTTCGGCTATAAGGCTCTTTATTTTTGGGTGGGATGGATCTGGGTAGCGATGGAGGTCGAGACTGAGGATCGGGTCAAGATCGGTGTCGAGTTTGATGTCGATATCAGAGGCCCCATTGAGTTGAGGCTTTTTGGAAGGAGAAACACTCTCGGAAGGAGAGATGGGATGACCATGGGCATTTTCGTTCGCGTCTAGCAACACTCCCGAGGAGTAGTCGTCCCTCGCACACCGATACGGGCGCAGAGCCAGGATATTGGGTCGAATCACTCGTTCGATGTCAAAGTGTGCTGGCCGAATTGGAGTCGACGAGGGTGCCAAACCGAGAATGGGCATCGTAAGAGATAGTGATGCTACACCTCGAATGGTACGAGCGAAATGAGGCAAGGCAGTGACTCGGACATCGTAGAATTCGTCCGATAGCTTTCGTCCGATGCTAGTAGCGTAATCCGAAAAATCTCATTTTTATCTTCTTATCGTGACAATCACAACTCCGAGTCCTATGGACTTACGTCACTGACCCACAGGCCGCAATCTCGTACTTGGTGCAGCAGAAATGGAACGCACAATATTCTTACGAGCATGAGCTTACAAATCACGGGGCACATAAAGTCAGTATTTCTGAGCAGACTCATCAACAACACATGCAGGTGATGCATGATGACGCGATGACGCTTTGATCACCTGCGAGCTTGTATTGGTGACACGATGCAATACGTTGCTTGCGTTCTGACTAGATCTGACTATTGAGTCCCATCTCACAACTGGGCATATAGTATTTCGTTGTCCTCTCATTGACAGCACATCACATATTTCCGATGTCGTCCTCTCCCACTGTGCGCCGTCCTCTCTAGCGCCTCTTCGGCAACAGTGATCCCCTGCAATATGTCCAGAGTTATGTACTGAGATCTCTTGGCTCAGCCTAGAACACTGGTGGGGGGGAACGATGCCTGCACTTGGGCTCTTGGCCGGTCGTTTGTGGGTATCTTGCTCCTTCGAAATACATCGAAATAACCGTCGGCTATATTGGAAACGCTCCTTGGTGCGTTGAAGACGGCCTGAAAATAGCGGATGCTATGGAGAGCCGCCTCCAGTTTCATGCCCTTGGACTTATGTGAGGCCGAATCGCAAGACAATTGCAGGACTAGGAGCAAGGCGTGGACTCTGCTGGTGGTGCACCCCAAACAGGAACTTACGTCAGTCTAGGCGTGGGCAGAGAACAACCTGCAGCACGCCGCACAGGAGTCTAATTGGCATGTCCGAGCCGTATCCATGCGGCCTAGCTACTTTTACGCGTCCAGGCGATAAGCAAGCTCCCCCAAATGTTGGACTAAGCGTAGGCATGTTAGTCGGCTGTTCTCTCACATTGATCCATTGAGGTAATTGATCAGTCATCTGTGGTGGTAGGCCGCAACTGGCAGCCTGACTCGGAGACAGGTGGGGGACATACAATACCGCAAGCGGTCCTTCAAGAATGTCAAAATAAAGAATGAAAGGGCTTGGATCCGAAAAAAGGTATATTTTGTGTTGGCCGTGGAGATGACCGAGCTAGGGACAAATGGGTGGAACGGTTTGACCACGTGTATTTGATATAGCCAGAACACCGCGAAATTGGGTCTCGAGTAGGGCCATGAGCGGCATTTCACCAGGTGTCGCGTTATGAGTCCATCGCTAAACTCGAACAGGTGCTCCAATAACCGGATCGTTCTGTATCCCAGCATTCTGCCGCAGGCGAGAAGTATCTTTAGATGTCCACTGTTGATGCTAGGTACAGACAGTTGTGGTGTGCTGTCGTACAAGGAAGCAATACCATCAGGCTGACCGATAAATAACCTGGGTCGCCACTCAGCTATGCCAAATGAAGTACAGGAGGGTGCCAGTGGAGACTCACACATGCACATCATTGTTCCAATATGTCGGGTTCAAGCAGCGCCTGGGTTATTGAAGTGGCGCCGGCGGGGACCAAACTCCCTTGAACCAGCTGATCAAACCAGAACTTCCGAGCTAGTGTAACGCATTTGGTGCGCGGAACCACGCAGTGGTACTCATGATACCATAAACCGTGTAATAGGAGAAGCCGTGTCTGCCGCAAAGAGCTGGCACCTGACACAAGGCCTGACAACAAAATGTCGCTTGGAAGGACATGACGGAGAATTTCTTACGACACAGACCAAACACTCTCACTTGGTGTCGAGTCACTGTATCCAGAGGTTTGGAACCAGGTGGACTTTCTGTCATCAATTGTCGGTATGCCTGTTGTAGATACCTCATATGCAGCAACAAAAACCGCGGACGCCAAGCGTTGACGGAGGCACCCTTGATCGAAACGAGGGAGTGGACGCTGCCAATAACCAATGGGAAATTGCTTGCTGCCGATCAGCGCGGCGGGAAGCGTCAGTCTGGGAAAGAGATAACCCTCCTGTGAGTTCAATGTGCTTTATACAGAAGCCACGTCAGGGCTGTCTTGGAAGAAAGATGGGCTTTATCACAAGATAATAATTGAATAGGTGGTTCTTGACATAGCTTGATACCTTGTGTATTGAAGTACAGTGGATAGGGCAAGGCCCGGGTGAGTGACAAGTGCGCCGTGACAAGACTTGCGACGACTTGATTGTGACGAGACTTTTACCCGCCCTATTTTTTTTCCCTTTCATTTCTCAGCAAATTTATTTAGGTCACAAAGGGTTAGAGTGAGCGCCACCATGCTTGTTTTTCGGCGCACCTGAGCCGTCGGGCAGAAGTCCGAGTTCCTGATACACAAAAGCGCTCCCCCCTGTGTCCCCACTAGCCGTTTTCTCATCTTATCAGATACCACCCTCGATCTTTTACCCGCTCATTTTAATTGGTCTTAAATGTGCCTCTCGTGATATCACAAGCTGTCGGATCTGTCAAGCCATGTCAGGACTCGGAGTCACGTAAATGTGATCAACCGACCTGCAACCGGCCCCGGCCCAACGCGGCCCTGCTCTTTACACCACAGGTTTCCTTCCCACGTAACATAACGGTATCTGTGCTACAGTACGGTATAACCTCGACCCCGTCTCTGGAAACTTTTGCCCGAGCCGCGGTGCAGAGGTTGCCACAGTCGCTTCTCGCGTGTGCTTGCCTACTACGATCCTGACGGAAGAATCTTTCTGCTTTTAGTTCCTTACCGCAGCCCCCGGGCCAATGGTAAAGCTAATTCATAGATCCGGGCCGACTGCGGATCCTTTGTGGTAGGTTTTGTTTGTGGAGTCATCCGGCTCATCTTCTTTACTCCCGCTATGCCGATAATTCTGGCACAGTATCACGCTGCGCCGTGTCCACATGACATTCGCGTTAAAAATGTGAGAACCGGCGCGCGCGATTATGCCTAGGCTGTAGTGTGACCATGGAGATAACTTCCCCATTTTTTTTTTCACCCCCCCACGTCAGAATTGCCAAGCATATAGATTTTTCAAAGGCCCACAATTATTTTCGTCTCGTTACAAGGTCAAATCACTTCGGAAGCTCAGATATTTCCCCCGGATGCACCTTTTCGTCCACAATGCTTGTATTGGCCTCCTGACGAAGGCGTCTCTCTCTACCGGCTGAGCTCTCCAATCCCAATACCTTTATGCGGCCCTCGCGCCACTTGAGGGCCACGAGTGTGACAATAGCCGCTATCCAGTAAAAAATGTATGCTAAAACGGTGCCGACTGTGAAAATTGCGGTAGGAGTAAGTGCAGAATAGGACAAGGTAGTGAAAATGAATGACGCACGCGTTGCGCTGTTCGTCCAACCGAAGATTGCGCCGAAGATCAACCAGCCCTTGTCGTCCAGTTTGTTATTAGGATTGCAGCAGTCGAGGTGCCAGACATTCCCTCGCACATCGAACGAGCCTGGACCGTCCCCAGCCGCATCGTCTGCATCTGCACCAAGCCTGCTTGGATATCAGCTTCCAGCGGCAGAATCGGCAAATGAAAGGGCGCACAAATGGTTGAACGCATTTTTTTGGTAATTCCCGACAGCCTTGCTGAAAAGGCCAGCGCCGATGAGCAAAAGGAAGTTCGTCATCACAACGAGGAAGACGGTAAGCGCTGGGCGGAATCGGACATTCAGCGAGGCAACATCGGAACCGGGAACGATACTTACTGGCGCGGCTAGCGAAGCTGTAGATAATGAAGCCGCAGATAAGGCCACACACAATGCCAACAATAGCGGCAATCGGGATGGATGTTGCCGACTGGCCCAGGGAAACGCCTCCGACAAAAACGACGGCCTCGATGCCCTCGCGCAAGATGGTGACAAATGGCAGCAGGAAGAGTGCCCATTTTCCTGTGCGACCCCCGCCACGGTCTTACAAAGAGGTTACAATAGAGTGATGATGGCGAGCAAAAGAGGTTCGTACCTTGTCCTTCGAAGGCGTGCTGGAGCTTGATACGCCACTTGGCCTTGGCTCGGTTCAACTTGAGCATACCAATGCCCATGATGAAGATCAAGAGGGAAGCAATGAGCGAGAATGTGCCTACAAGCCTCACTCGTCAAAAATTTGGCAAAGCCATTTCCACAAGAGGCTTACCCTCCCAGATTCTTCAGGACTTTTGCCAGAGGTTGGAAGCCTTGGTAAACCAGATAGCAATGAACGTTGCACCAATGATGGCAGCAACGAGAAAGACAAGCGCGGAACCAAAAAAGATCTAGAAGACGGTGTCAACTTTCTCGAAAGCACTGCACGTTCAGTGGAAACACCGTAATGTACCTGTAAGCGCATTTTGCGAATGAGTCTTCGCTTCCTCAGGGAGTCATCCTCGCTTTCGCGAAAGTCCTTGAGATGAGACGACGCCCTTTTCTTTGTGGTCGCTTCCTTCCCTAAGAGAGATGGTTTGGTCTCCCCTTGCAGGTGGCCTGAGTCTGTATGTACAATCTGTTCGACGAGCCAAGGAGGACGGAGACGATGATGACAGCCTCGAGAGTCTCACGAAAGACAATGAAGAAAATGGGGACGGAAAAGATGTTACGCGCCATGAGACGGAGTCTAAGGGAAGGGCAGAAGCTTGGGAAAGCATCTTGAAGGGTGCATGTAATATAAAAGCCCCGTTAGATGAACGAACCTGAAACCGAGAGGGCCAACAAAAGGATCTCATCTTATCCGATATTGGGGTGCTGCTTATTTCATCTGATAAGATTTTTTTCCCCGTGCCTGCCAAAGCCCGCGTTGCTATTCGTTCTCGCTTGCCGTTAACAACGGCATATGTGGTGAGTGGCGTGGCAGATGTTCGAATGACAGCAATATGCCACCGAAATCAAATTCTAAACATGCTGTCGGATTCGAACTTGCACTTTGAGCGTTTGGAGATCCGTACAGACGACATCTGGCTTCCAAATAGGTCCCCTTCTCACCATAACCAATTCAAATACTTCTCCGTGGGCTCGGGTGTTAAACCTGACCTGATCGCGTGTGACTATGGGAATCTAATTTCGTTATCAGATAACAATTACGCTCAGGGCCCGTCTATCCCCCCAAAAACTTGCCAAGGTTTCAGTCCGAGTTACCGCCACTCAAGTACTCATGGATGAGAATGCCTGGCTTTCAAAAAGGCAGCGTCTACCCCCACCTAGTCTCGCCTTCTTCCCATTTTTCTCCTTTCGTGGCCTTCTCAGCATAGCCTTCTATGTGGTTCCTCTGCTTCGCTTGGCTCTATGTTGTAGCCTCTCCTGTCTTCGCCGGGGTCACAGAAACTGGTGGAACATAACTTATGTCGAGGATGCCAACCCAGACGGCCTCTTTGAACGCCGTGTTATCGGCGTGAATGGCACCTGGCCGTGAGCGTCAATTATTGTCAATTTGATGACAATCGTTTACACTCATTCTATGAATTTAAGGCCACCTCCTCATGACGTTCCCGCCAACGACACGCTCATCGTCCATGCACATAACTCCCTCTCAGAGCCCACGACGCTTCATCACCATGGCATGTTCTTCAATTACTCCACTTGGTTCGATGGCGCCCAAGGTATATCACAATGGTAAGCCTAAAACTCTATGAGCGCCTGATGTTAAGAAATCTGCAGCGGAATTCCTCCAGGCCAGTCATTCGACTACGTCATCCCTATAAATTCCTCGGTCAGTGGGGAACCTATTGGGTACACGGTCACTCGTCGGTATGCTAGGTCCGCCTCGGGGAAGTTCCACCGCGGCTCATCACCCTTTACGTGAATAGGGTCACTACGTTAACGGCCTTCGCGCTCCCTTTGTTATCCACCCGTCAAAGGAGGTCCACTCCTATGACGCTGAATTCACCGTTGTCCTCAGTGACTGGTACCACGATGAGCATTCTGTGTTGCTCAAGCGCTTTATCAGCGTGGCCAATCCTGGTGGCGCCGAACCTGTTCCCGGTCAGCCCGATTGACGACACTCCGTTGTTTAATTGGAAGGCTCACACTCCATCCGCGCAGAGTCAGCGTTGATATACTTTGCCCAGAATGGCACCTACCTAGGCCCAATCTCAGGGACGAACCCCTCCCCGTCACCTCTCGTGTTGGCTTCAACGAGAACGCGACCCTGCCGTTTGAACCTGGTAAGACCTATCGGCTCCGCATCATTAACACAAGCGCGTTTGCCGCTTTCTTCTTTTGGATTGGTCATGATATGAATCATCGAAGTCGACGGCGTCAGTCCCTCCTTTCCGTTCTCTTCGAGGCTATTTTAACGTGGAATACTTGGTAGACGGACGTCGAGGAGTCAGCTATTGACCTTTTGAGCGTTACTGTTGCCCAACGTTATTCCGTGCTGGTCACCGCACGAAATGATACTAGTTCGAACTGGGCAATCCATGCAAACATGGATACAGACATGTTCGACAAGGTGCCCCCAGAGCTCCAGCCTAGTGCGTTCGGTCATCGTAACTACGCAGCACCAGACTATGACACCTGAATTCCAGACGTAACTTCGTCTATCACGTACAGTTCATCGGCATCACTCACCGATTCGGGATTTGTGGATACATACCACGATGTCAACGATACCGCGCTCGTTCCAGTTGTTGTCGAGCCGATGCTACCTGTGGACCAAACAATCGAGCTCGAGGTTACCTTCGATACGATGAACGACGGCACGAATCGCGCCATGTTCAACCAGATCACGTACAACACACCACTCGTGCCTACGGCATTGAGCGTCCTCACTCTCGGACCAACGCCACGGACGTGACGGCCTATGGAACGACGAGCTTCGTCCTCGAACACCTCAGTGCTGTCCAAATTATTTTGAAGAATGGGGATGCTGGCAAGCATCCGTTGTGCGTCCAGCTCCTTCCGCTTCACTGTACACCGTACAACTGAATGTTCCGACCGCAGCCACCTTCACGGTCATAAACAGATCGTGGGTCGTGCCGATGACTATACGTCCGACGACCCAACCCTGAACCCACCAATCGTGGAAGGTCAAGCGAACCCTATCCGCCGTGATACAGTTGGGGTCCCATCGGGGGCCTCCGCTGCCCTGCGCGTAATGTCAGACAACCCAGGCGCATGGCTACTCCACTGTGCGTATCTACTCCTGATTCTCTTTGATTCACGCGCTCACCGTCATGGCTCCCCAGGCCACATCGAGTGGCATCTGGAAGCCGGCCTTGCGGTGACTTTTATCGAGGCGCCGCTAGAGATGCAACAGCGCGCAGAGACCGTGCAGGCGCCGCCTGCCGCGCTCGCAGAGCACTGCCGTGCGCTGAACTTGCCCGCGTCGGGCAACGCCGCGGGTCATGCGTCCGCGACGGACCTGTCGGGCTTGACGACGGGGCCCTTCCCGCAGAATAACGGGTGGCACACGAAGGGCATACTCGCGATGACCGGGTGCGTGCTCACGGCCGTGCTCGGCATGCTCACCGTCGCGTGGTACGCGATTAGCGGCGCCTTGAGCGAGGAGGAGCTTGAGCACGACGTCCGCGCTGCCCATGCTGCGAAGCTCAAGCGTGGACGGCTGTTTGGCCTCGTGAGGCGTAAGCAGCAATGAGCCACGCAACTTTTTTACACGATAAAATCGCACGGCGGGGCGGCCTTGTGTGATCAAAATGAATTTGGACAAACCCTTCACGACTTTTTTGCCACGTAATTTACGGCGATATGCCGCGTGCTACATGTTATCGTGCAGCGAAGTGAAAACATTGGTTCT
>WTXK01000758.1:0-20191 GCA_025769895.1 Lactarius psammicola
AGACCATAAGGCGTGATAAGCACAGCCCCTCGAGATAACGATACCGTAAGTCCGTGATATGCAATGATAAACGTACACATGCCCTTAATGCCGATGATAGGGGATAAGGAGATAGGAATGATAAGGGTCCTGTCCAATGATAATGTGTTTGCCTATCATGCCCCAAGGCGCTACGATAAGGCATAGTCCATGGCCTTCTAGCCGCTTCTAAACTCGTCACGTGCCGTCCTGATAAGGTCACGTGATCACTCTGGTGTCGCTGTTCGTGCATAAGCCGATCGCTCACCCGGCAAATGCCGCTCATCCGGTTCTAGGGAGAGCCGTTCCATCCTTGCTTGCGTGTCTTGCAGCATCCATTCGACTTCTTCTTCGTCACGTGAGTCCGTGCTTGGTGACATGCCGTGATACTTGGCCCGTTGTCGCATGACTTCCGCGTGACGTTGCTCTTCCTGGGCAAGTACCGCTGCCCATACTTGATCATCGCTGAATGGTTCTTCTTCTAGTTGCCCCTCTTCCAAGGGCTCGGGGTCACGTGCGCTGTCGTTTCGTAACACTGATGCATCCACTTCCAATTCGAATGGTTCTTCCAAATTTGGGTGTGCCAGTACCGGTTCTTGGGTTACAAGATCTTTGAGGGTTTGAAATGCCTTCTCTTGTTCCTCCGTCCATTGCCATTCTGTTTCCTTTTTGGTCAATTTGTTCAAAGGTTTGGCATGTGTGGCAAATCCTCGGATAAATGGTTGGTAAAAATTGCAAAAACCCAAAAAAGATCGTATGTCCTTTACTTTATTGGGTCGTGGCCAGTTTTTGATGCCCTCGATCTTTACAGGGTCCATGCATGTTACCCCCTTTTCAAGGATTACCCCCAGGTAATCCATCCGTGGCGCATGGAATGTACATTTTTCCAATTTGTAATAGAGATTGTGTTCCGCTGATACCTGTAGAACATCTTTGACAGCTTCAATATGATCCCAAAGATTGATGCCGATTTTTGTTGCTATTCCGATATCATCCATATAAACCCGTATAGTTGTACCTCTTTGTTCATGTTTGGTGATTATGTCCCTGCATATGTAGTTCATCATTGTCTGGAACGTCGCCGGTGAATTGGTTAATCCAAAAAACATAACTGTAGGTTCAAATAGACCGTATCAGGTTTTGAAAGCTGCCTTTTCTTCGTCTCCTTCTTTGATTCTTACGTTATTGTATCCCCATCGTACATCTAATTTGGTATAGATGTGGGCGTTACTAAGGTCCGATATAAGGTCTGAGATAAGGGGTAATGGATATTGATTTCGGATGGTGTAATCATTGATCTTCCGATAATCTTGCACCAGTCGCAACTTTCCATCTTTCTTTTTGACGAAGAAGAAAGGTGATGCGTAAGGAGATTTCAATGGTCAGATATACCCCTTCTTTAGTTGTTCTGCCAGGAATTCCTTGAGTGCCTTATCCTCATTTTGTGTTTGAGGATATATCTTGCAATCGATGGCGTCTGGTGTTCCCTTTTTGAATTCGATCGCATGGTCCAATGGTCTAGATGGTGGAAATCGATAAGAAGCTTCTGTCATGAACTAGTATGCCGCGTTCATGACTTAGTTATACCAACGTACTAGCAATAGTACTTGCCACACTCAAAGAAAGGGTACTATCAAGTTGTCCGACTAGGACCCTTGGTTCCACCTCCCATATAGTAGGAAACCTGGGCTCTATGGTCCCACCATGTCCGTTTGCACAAAAGTGATGAGTAGAGGCATCCACAATATCACGTTTTCATTGTCGCCTGATGTTTTTGGATGATTTGACTTGTTATAATTTGTGGACAGGGTCCAAACAAATTACTAATGGGTAAACAAGGATCTATTATTAGTATTAGAAGGTTCTACGACCTTCTATAGCCTTCTACCGGCTTCTACAGGATGTACTGCGGAGAAGGTCACGAGACCTAAGAGAGACTAACGCCATTGGACACTATTTATAATGCTTCCACTGTTTTCCAGAGTATTCTACTGCGCACAGACCATGTAACTAGGTATATAAGCTAGCCTAATACTACGGACAGCCCTCAGACTGTCCACTTGTGACAATCACTTGCTAGACTCCCCTGTCCATTCTCTTCTACCACCATTGAATTGAATCTTTCCCTTGCAGTCCTGCTCGTGCTCAAGCCACTACTCCTGTTCCTCCTAGTCACCCTCCTCCTCTTCCCTATTGTTCGACGTCCTCTTTCGAGTTCCAAGTACAAATGGCCTCACTGATCAGTGAGTCCTCCACAGCTTCCTCATTGAATAAGTGGGAAAATTCTTGATATTCCTTGGGTAGTTCCGCTTTAGTGGAATATTGTTTTGCCGCTATTGCCAATTCCGTTGCCGTAGTTTTGATAGAACATTCTTGATCTAATTGTTTGACAATTTGATCTTTATCAATAATGGTTAGCGCTTTGGCAATTACTGATCCTTCCTTTTTTGGGTTAATAGATCAAAGTATTACAGGAAGGGCGTTCTCATGAATAGTGGCATGTCTCCAGCTAACTTTTGGTTCGTATTGGGCTAACCAAGGATATCCTAGCACCATTTCTTCTTGTCCTGTATTTGTCACCAGGAACTGCATTTCTTTATGAATTCCTTTAGTTTGCACATTGAGATCCACACAATGAGTAATACGCCCCGCTTTGTTTTCCGTATTATCGATGTTCCATATTTTGCGGGGTCTTTCCAACCGTTTCATTCCTAACCCCATTCATTTGGCAAATGAAGGTTTGATGAAGTTGTCGGTTGCTCCTGAGTCTACAAGGACTCTGATGTCGGCCTTTGAGTAATTCGTTCTTATCGAAACTGGAATTTGCATAGATCGATAGCGCGTGATGATAACAGAATTACAATTGACCGCCCTTACCCAGGCCGATGGGTTCAGGCGTCCTGAAAACCCTCTTTCATCCATAGATCCTTTAAGATCCGGTCTTTAGCTCCATCCCCCAATTCCACTACTTGACTCATCCAGTAATGAGCCTGTTCTTCTTCCATCATTCTGGATATCGTGCTTCGTATCGTCACTGGTTCGGTATCCGTGGATCGGCCTTGACTATTTTGACCTTGTCCTCGTGCTTGATAACAATTGCGGCTAATGTGTCCTTTCTTTCCACAATTGTAACATGTGATATCCCTTCCATTTGGTCTTCCTCCTCGACCTCTTCCTCGATTGGGCGGGGAGTAAGGTGGCTGTGTGTAATCAATTTCTTCTGATCCAGCCAACCGTGCTCGACTTCTATCAGCTGACGTATCCATCGCATTTGGATTGGGAAGATTTCCAGGCATGGTTCCTCTGGTCGTAAATCCGCATGGTTTCGGAATCTGACCTTCATGGGCGTCCAGCTTTGCCCTCATATGGATGTATTGCTGTTGTCGGCGTCTGACCGCGTCCTTCCATTCTTCAAATGTTTGTGGGTCATCCATTTGGAATACCTTTTCAAACAGAGGTCGTGGTAGTCCATCGGTGAACAAATCAATAGTTTGAATGGAACTTAACTGGTATCCTGCTTGTCGCGCCAGAGTTTCAAACTCCATGATATACATGTCGAGATCTCCTTCCTTCATTTTTAGACCTTGTTTCAGCATTCCTTATGCTTGCTCCCTTTCGAGGGTATTTGCAAATCTTCTTCTGAATGCTCTTTCAGTTTCGACCCATAAGTCCGGTGTCTGTTCGGGTACTCCACCGGTTACTTGTCGATTGAGCCATTGGCTCATGCTCATAACCCATTTGTTTACTGCTTTTCCTTGAATATACGTGAGGAATAGCATCGATCGTCGGTAAGCATTAGTCATGATGGGGTTGTTATTGTTTACTCCCCAATATAGTGACCATTGCGTTATAAATTCATCTGCTTTGAGTCGGTCCCTGGTAAATATTTGTGGGGCATTTCTGATGAATTTATCTGATTGATGAGTGGGTATTCCCGCAGGTGGTATTCCTCCTCCTCCTGGGAATCCACCTCCTGGAGGTCCGCCTCCTGGGAATCCGCCTCCTGGGGGTCCGCCTCCTGGGAATCCGCCCCCTTCATTGGGAAATCTTCTTCCTCCTCCAGGGGGTCCTCCTCCTCCTCCCGATGGAGGATCAGGATGATCAGATCCGATTGCCCAATACAATGCAATATCATCTGCTGTCATTACGTGTCCAGTTTCTGGATTGATGAACATTTGTTCATTCAGTTCTTCGATCCTTTCTCTAACAGGTTCTTGCATAGTTTCAGTGGCCATTATTTGAATTCTTTTGGGTTCTTCCACTATCTGAATTTGATTAGTGAGTTCCGCAATTTGTTCAATGGCCTCTTCCTGTTCTTCATCTTCGTCAGCTTCTTCCCCTGATTCTTCAGTCTCTTGACTGGCTTCACTTGGAGCCGGCGTTCGTGAGTTAGTAGAGTGCGTTTCTTCAGGTGCACTGTCAATAGGTCCCCACTCTGATCGAATCACTACTTCATTTGTGTGAATATCACAACATAAATTGCCCTCAGCAGGTGCAACTACTTCCCAGTTATTCCCTCTTGGGTTTTCTCTAATACGAGTCCAGCAAATTGCTTCGAAGTTGAATTCAACTGGACACCAGCGATTTGGTCTTGAGGTGTCTACGTAATATCCTTCAGGTCCAATGTTCGTCCTCCACCTTGCAGCTTTGAGGTATCTGGTGGGTACGTTCCTTGCTCCTCTTCGTTCTATGAAATAGGGTTGAAAATTAACCCAGCGTTCTGCGGTTGTTGGAAAGGTCGCCACAGTTGGAGAGCTTGGTCTTAATGTTACGCTTTCACGGCGTAGGCCTGACTTAGGCGATTTGAATGGCGACGCAACAAATAAAGAGTATGTGACTTAGCGAAGTACACAACCCTTATGACAACAAGACAATATTGCGTGTCCTTGTGTCAGTCGAGAATCCTCAGAAAATAAGGAGCACTGGTATTCCTGCTGAGAGAAGAGGATACAAGTCGGAAGTGAAATTGAAGAAGACCAAGCTGAAGAGCCTTGGTCTCAATACGACGACTTATATACATATATCGAGGTAGCTTTAAAGCTCCTCTCCAATCCAAGTAACGAATAGCAATACTGCCTCACAGTCTATAAAGACATGTGATTCTACTGCTGACTGATATGATAAGTCCATGACACATATTCTCTTACTAACCCGGTCATAAGTATTAGTAAGGCTCCGTTCCCTTCACAGTCCGTATCACAGAAGCGCTTCTTTTCTTCGTCATTCATTGACTCTATGAGTGCCATAGTTTGGCGAACTTTGTCTTGTGTAGTAGTAGTGGTGATGGAGGTACTGGCTTCTGGATAAGTGGGTGGGGCTTCTTCTGCCTCCACTGCTTTGGAGTCTGTGGCTCTGGCTTGTGTCTGAGCTCTTTGGGGATGAGGTGGGGCCTTGTTACACTCTCTTGCCATGTGTCCTTGTGTGCGACACCTAAAGCACCTTCCTTCTTTCATGTACTGTCTTCTTTCTTCGTCTGTGAGCTTTTTGAAGGTAGGGGAAGAGGTGGTGGCATCCACATCCATGGCATTGGGGTCTCTAGGTCTCTGTCTTTGATTGGTGACACTTTGAGTTGGTCCGAAGGTCCGTAGTCCTGGTCCTGATCTCAGGAGTTGGTACCTTTGGTTCTTGGCTCTTGCTGCTGTTTGCCATTGGTCCATAGTTTCGGGGATAGTGTTCCTCATTAGGCATGCTTTGTACAAGGGTGTGATGAGTCCCCTTTTGAAGAACTCCACTGTTCCTGGGGCGTCTCTGGACCATCCTGCAAGTCCTGCCAGATGTTCAAACTGGAGAATGTACTCATCCAGCTGTCTTGGTGCCATCTTTAAAGTGACTAGTTGTCCATATGCCTTTTCTTTATTCAAGGAGTCTGTCCAGTCTTTGTCAAAGGTGGCAATGAAATTGTCCCACAATTTCTTGCTTTTCTTGGTTACAGTGTTTGTAGTGTCTGCGATCGCTGCCTCCATTGCATCTTCTATGGAGTTAACCCATAGCATTACTGATGGTCCCTTGAACAGGGTTAAACAGTATAGAATTCACAAATAATATTCCTTGATCATGGGGTGTTCTTCATTTAGTTTAATGAAGTGGAGCATCTCTCTTTTGAACTGTGCACTTTGGTTCCTATCACCGGAGAAGGAGGTGGGTGTAACCCCTTTTAGTCCTCCTCCATTCAGATTCTCTGGTGGGGTTGTTCCTGACCCTGTGGCATTGATTGAAGCGGACATGAGGGATGGAAGTGTTTGGGTAGTGTCTGGGGGCGGTAGTAGTGTGTCTGGTGGTGCTGGGAGTGTGTCTAGTAGTGGTGGGAGTCAAGAAGTAGTGGTCTGTGGTGTGTCTGATAGTGCTGAGCTGATCTGAAAAGGTTCTGTGGGTGGGGGACCAAACGATGAAGTAGTTGTGTTTACAGCGAGTGGCTGTGGCTGTTCTTGTTCACTGTGGTCACTTTCTTTGTCTGATTCAGCGTCTTTTTCTTCCTCACTTGAGGATTCTTGTGGTACTCTGTATGTGCTGCTCCCAGATGCTTCTGGTGTGGCGATTCTTGGTGGTGGTTGTGGTGGGGGAAGGGGATTTTGTGAGTCTGTTGATTTCCACCAACCTAGTCCTGCAGTGTTTTGTCTGGGTGCAACGTCTGCGCTTCTGGCTTGATATGTTCCTTTGATTCTAGAGTAGTTGAGGAGATACCAGTCATTGTTTATGAACTCTACTGCTCTTGGTGTGCTTTGTACTAAACACTTGTAGCTGGCTGGTTGATTCTGAGGAAAGGTGTCCCAATATGCGCCTCCTGTTTCTCCCCTTCTTTTGACGTGTTCTGGGAGATCGTCTTGTGTTCTGACTGTGACTGATGTCCAACTGTTGTCCTCTTCAAACTGTAGTTTGATGCTCGCCACGATGGTGGTTGTTCTATAAGTTGTTGGGGTTCTCTTTGTTCTAGGGACACGATGCTTGCCACTGTTGTGGTCGTTTTGTGCTGTGGTTGGGTTCCTAGTGTTCTGTGATGCCTACTTGTGTCAGGGTGGGTCGTCCAGTCTACACCTCAAGGGCAATGGCTTCTTGAGTGGTCTGGTGAGATCGAAGGGTTCTTGTTGTTGTAGTAGACTTGGCTTATGTTACGCCCTAGCAGGGGCGTTGTGCAAAGGGGGTTCAAAGGTTCAGAGTGTCTGTGGAGACACACACTAATAGATGAGCAAAGACGCTTATTGTCTGTGATGCTACGACTCTAGTAGTGTTTTAATGAAGGTTATGCACAATGTGCACAACCGACTTAGTGGCAGGACACCTAGTCCGAAGTGTAAGACACTTCTCTACGCCTAATCTTGGTGGCGAACTAAGTCAATCAGGTGTGGTGTTGTTATAGTACAACTGCAAAGACTTCGAAGGGGGGTTTGACTCGATTAGAGTTGAGGGAGGTGGTTCATAAGATGAGAGAAGGACTGTTCACACCAAAAGTACGAAGGCAAGGTTGCTAGATTGCAAACAAAGCCAAGTCTGGCTTCTTACAGTGTAAAGTACAAGTATATATAGTGCTCAAGTCACAAAGACGAACACACAAAGACAGACATATGTAAATGTTGTTATCTGGGGTTTTCTTATCTGAAGCACAAGACAATAGGGGATAAACCACATATAGAAACAAAGGGAACACATGTCATGAACCGTCAAAGCTTAGGTTATGACTCAAGAGTTCAGGCCGGACCGGACTGGACCGGTATTATGTAATCAACTTCCTAATTAGGAAATCCGAAGTCGGAGTTTGAAATTATACTCCGAGGGTCACGTGATCTGTCATGTGACTAGCTCCTTGTAGAAGGTTCTACAACCTTCTACAGAGTTCTACCAGTTTCCACAGAAGAACTGCGGAAAAGGTCACCAGGTCTCAGAGAGACTATTGCCATTTGATGGTATTTATAGAGCTTCTGCAGGCTTCCAGGACATTCCCAGAGAAACTATTGCCATTGGATGGTATTTATAGAGCTTCCACAGGCTTCCAGGACATTCCCAGAGAGACTATTGCCATTGGACAGTATTTATAAATCTTCTACTGGTTTCCAGAGTATTCTATTATGTAAACACCATGTAGCCAGGTATATAAGCTGGCGCAATACAACGGACAGTCCCTCAGACTGTCCACTTGTGAACTCCCATTTGCAAGCTCATAGTCTTCTGCATTGCTCATCACTATTGATTTGCTCTGCTTCCTTGTCCTCTTGCATCTGTCTAAAGTCCTCCTCTCGACTCTCCATCTTACTCTTTTCTTTGTCCCTCCTATCCGTCGTCATATCCCTAAGTGCCCCAAGTTGTGCCTGACTTACTGAGAGTAAGTCATCACACTTGGACAGTCTCACTTAAATTGACCACGGATATCCTTGATAGTGTCTGACTACGACTATTCTGAGTTCAGACACTGGGACGAAGAGTCTGGTTCCTTCTCCAACAGAGAGTACTCTCCGTTGGCATGCCCCCTCGACAATCTCCTTCCCTCATCCCCCCTACGCTATTCATTATCACCATTGGGGTTGAATATTGCCCCTCTTCCAGAAGTTGCTCAAGTAGTTGAGCAGATCGCCACCCCCCAAGCGCAGGCTGCTACATCAGCACCGCCATCACCTCTGATCCCTCAGTTGGCTCGACGTTCAGAGCCCTTCCTGACATCCCCCCTCTCATCCATCCAATCCAGCCCTCGCTCCCCTAGTCCGGAGCTCGTGTACCCTCCATCCCCAGTATTCCAGTCGCCGCTAATTGCGCCCTCGTCACTCCAAGTCCCCACTGTTCGTCTAGTATCTCCACCCCCACGTCCACAGTCCCTGCCACCCGCTCCATCGCCATTTTTCCTTACCCCTTCGTGCCCAGTTACCCCTGAATCCCCCATCAACTATCATCGTACTGCGGAAGGAGAAGAGCGGGTAAATACACCACGTCCAGCCAGTCCAGAACCAGCTGAAGATCAAGAGAACATTCCTCCCCCTGTCCCTGTTATCCATCCCCCTCCTTGTCTTGGTGCTGTGGGTCAGCACCCTCATCAGTTCGTCACTGTCCACACGATCAGGGGAGAAGAGTGGAGACCCATCAGTGAGTTTTATCGGGAATCCATCCATAACTTTCACACCATCCAGCAATTGTGTGACACCCCCCCCACTTTTCCTGGTATCCTCCCCTTCCGGTGCAAGTCGCCCCATTTCCAGACCATTTATCCCTGCAATCGTTCCCTTGCCATCGCTTTAGGCATCCAACCCTTGTACGCCTGTTGTCAGGCTATCCTCGACCACCCCAGCGCAGACATTCCTCTGGGAAGTATCCGTTACAACTTCAGGAAAGGCATTCACGAAGCCTTTGCCCCCCTGAACGACATCACCAAGCAGGGGTACGTATACTCCCTGGTCAATTTAGAAGTGCAAGATTTTCTGGACGGAAGGGTGATAACCACATACGGTTACCTCATATTTTACGAAGGAAAGGTGTACGCTGTCGAACAAGGCTACCACTTTGAAGACGTACTCCAAACCAGCCCTCACCTGATAGGGTATTGTTTTCACCCTCGCATCCCAGCTGACCCCTTCCAACACATAACGCACTACCCAGACGAACAAGAACTATAATCACTTACTATAGTAGTAAGTGCTTGTAGTAGATAGCTGGGAATCCTTGTACCAATAAAAGGGGTTTAGTGTTTTTGTTCCCAGTGCGCATTACTGAAGAAGAGCGAGCTAGAAGAGCTCAAGTTTTGTTTGAAACCCACCGACACCGACAACTTCAAACTTATTACCCCTCTAACACCCTTGTCGACGCATATTCAATCAATCAAATATGTTACGTCCCGGCTCTCCGGGTAGCCTGTATCCCCGGACTGGTGACATGTGGTATCGGTATGTGACTCACAGAGATAACGGTCTTGATAACCCAGTACTGTACGATAAGCTATGAGGTTGTGATTGGCTCATATTGTATGACTCGGACGGACTCTTACGATAACCATACTGTACGTGATTGGTTACTTACCATTCAAGAGGCGCTTTAAAGCCCTCGTGTACATGTATATAAGGTTAGCCAAGCTGCGCCGTAGTCCGCAGCTTGGTCTTCTTGAAATCTATCCTGTCTCCAATCGTCCTATCTCTCCTTATTGGTCTAAGCCTTGCGCTCCTTTCTATAGGAGTCTGCCTCATCGTCATCCTTCTTGAGTCAGTATTGTCCCACGTCTAGGGCTTACTGTTATACTCCTACGATCACGTGCCGCACCAGGGCCGTCATATCGCTAAGTCGTTAATCGGTTGTGTCGCCTTCCATTGCTCAAGTCGAGCCACGTGCCGATAGACACGTAACATTAAGACCAAGCTGCCATCGTGGCGACCGAAACAACCGCAGACAGTTGGGTATTCGCGCAATACTCCATCGAACGAAGAGGAGATCGGAACGTTCCTACCCGATACATTCGAAACGCGTGGTGGGGAACGATTGACAACGTGACCGGATATTGGGTCGATCTACCCAACAGACCATCAAGGGTTTACCCAGTTGAGTTTAATTTCGAGCATACGTGTTGGACAGAAGTTGCCTTGGAGCCCTCGCAGAGAACGGTGGGACGTACTTCAACCCACAGGACGAGAATACGGCTGCGATATATTGCGAAGCGAAGTAGTGCATCGAGACCAGTGGGGCCCAATTGACGGAGCAGAAGACGATAGTGCACCAGCGCCATCTGAAGGCAGCACCGAACACACCACAACAGAAGACGAAGTAGGAGACCGACCAGACGCAGAAGAAGAACAACAGCATCGACGATTTGACGAGATACGTATCAATTCCTTAGCTGCACAAACCGAACAGATCAATATCAGATCACCTGCAGTTATGGCTACAGAAACACGCACATACACCGAAGAAGAAAACAGACTCGCCGACACACTGGCTGAGCGAAGGATGCAGAATGAACGCGAAGAGGAAAGAGCGCCAACGCCCCTACAACCGGAAGAACGAATCATTGACCCAAACACGGGTCATCACCTAACTCTCGACGAACTTGCAAATCAACGGATGTATGGACCCGACCAACCTGATCCGCCCTCCGATAGGGAACAGAGCCGAGTATGGAGCTATTTGGCAAGACAACACGTAGAAGGTGAGGGGATACCAGCCAACATCCCACGAGGAGGAGGACCCCCGGGTCGCTACCCCGGAGGAGTACCACCGCGACGACCACCAGGAGGAGGACCACCCCCACCAGGCGGAGGTGGAGGAGGTGGTGGAAGTGGAGGCCCACCAGGGGTCGACCCCGGAGGACGAGGAGACTATAACAAATTACAAGGGCAGCCACCTCCTATCTTCCGCGGCGATAGGAAAGCTACTGAAACTTTCCTAACCAAGTGGGAATTGTACAGGGGCATGAACCGCCATACGCAAACGATGCGCGAAGCATACTCACGCGCCATCCTCTTCCTCACCTTCCTGGAAGGAGACGACCTCAATGAATGGATTACCACTCACACTAGGTGGTTAACGCTCCAAATCGCGAACGGAATACCCGAGAACGACGAAAGGATATGGGAAGCCGTGTACCGGAGCTTCAAGCGCCGCTTTACGAACACGATGGAACAAGAACAAGCGCGAACGGCGCTACAAGAAGGGATATACATGCAGGGGACAGATATTGACAAGTATGTGTCCCGTTTTGAGGAACTAGTGCGGCGCGCTGGCTATCGAGCAGATTCGCCAATGGTCATCAACGTGTTCACCAAGGGGCTTCCGCGCAAGCTCTACGAGCAATGTTACACGCTCGACAACCCACGAAGTTACGAAGGATGGAAGCAAGTGCTCTTAAAGCGACAGGAGCAGTACATCCATCTGCAAAATCACTTCAACGAAGGAAAGAAGAACTTAGAGAAGTACCGCAACCGCACAGGAAACTGAGGAGGGTATGCTCCACCACCACACCTCTCACACCCCGACGCGATGGACACATCCGCAAGGGCAAGAGCACGCGGGGGAGAAGTCGACAACAGCGCTATCGCAGTTGCTGGATCCGAAGAAGTAAGCCCGAACGACCCGGGCTTCCGGCAATACACCCAGGGGACAAGAGGAAGATACGTACCCCGGGGAGGGTACATTCAGCGGGGACAGCCCCGTGACTACCAGGGGAGTACAATGTTACAATTGCCAGAAATACGGACATTTCAGTCGCGATTGCACACAGCCCCGTAAACAACGACAAACGCAACAACCGCCCGCACAAGTAAGGACCACTGCAAGCCTCACGCCACAACAAGAAGCGGCGCAAGTACTTCAAACAATCGCTAACAAGAGCGACGAAACCCAGGAGCTTGTGATGAAAGGAATATGGGAGAGGGAGGATTTTTCAAACGCCTGAACCCGGCGGCCTGGGTGAGGGCAATACATTCTCGTGATGTTGTAATAGTAACTACGCGTTTTCGATCTATGCATATCCCCGTTTCGACTCGCACACATCACGCAATGGCCGACATACAAGCACTAGTGGATAGCGGAGCCACCGACTGCTTCATGAACCACAAATTCGCAAAACGAATGGGGTTGGGACTAGTTCCCCTGGAAAAGCCCCGGAAAATATGGAATATCGACAATACGGAGAACAAAGGAGGGTCCATCACTCATTATGTGGACCTTGATGTACGCACTAAAGGAATCCACAAGGAGATGAGGTTCCTCATCACCGACATCGGAAACGAGGATATCGTTCTAGGGTACCCATGGTTGGCCACGTTTGAACCACAGTTCACGTGGAAATACGCCACGATACGCGAAGACATGCTACCCGTCGTCATTCGGTCCGTAAACCCCCGCATAACACGTCAACCGATCATTAGCACCACCATCACAGAAGCTCTTCCCAGTGGGGAACGAAACCTTATTATTCGAAAGCTCGAAGAACAGTGCACCATACGAACCACTGCTACGGAATTAGCAATAAAAGCGAAACAATACACGACTGCAACAACGCTTCCGCCGCAATACACCCAATACAAGAATCTATTTAGCGAAGAAGAGTCGCGTCGCTTCCCTCCAAAGCGGGTGTGGGATCACGCCATTGAACTAAAGTCGAACGCACCAACTGCGTTGGACTGCAAAATATACCCACTAACACGACAAGAGGATGAAGCGCTACAAAAGTTCATCACGGAAGAAACGAAGAAAGGGTACATAAGACCATCCAAGTCACCCTATGCGTCACCCTTCTTCTTTGTGAAAAAGAAAGACGGCAAACTCCGACCAGTACAGGATTACAGGAAGCTTAACGACATAACGGTACGAAATCAGTACCCCCTCCCGCTCATTACGGATCTCATCACCGATTTGAGCAACGCGGACGTATACACGAAGCTCGACATCCGATGGGGGTATAACAACGTTCGTATCAAGGAAGGG
Organism: Lactarius psammicola; assembly: GCA_025769895.1. Lineage (NCBI taxonomy): Eukaryota > Fungi > Basidiomycota > Agaricomycetes > Russulales > Russulaceae > Lactarius > Lactarius psammicola. Next base: position 13,408 of record WTXK01000758.1, read on the forward strand.
GACGAAGAAAAAGCGGCGTTCAAAACGCGCTACGGACTCTTCGAACCAACAGTCATGTATTTCGGCCTGACTAATTCCCCCGCCACCTTCCAAACCATGATGAACTTCATTTACCGTGACACCATCCTGAAACACGAACCCCTGGGAACCACGATCCGCGTCTACATGGACGACATTGGAATCGCATCCCGCTCGGGACTCGACGGCCACATAGCGGCGGTACGCGACGTACTCCAAGTCGCGCAGGACCACGACCTCTACTTCAAACTGGAGAAATGTCTCTTCCATGCGCCCGCGATGGATTACCTGGGGGTAATCCTTGAAAAGGGGGTAACACGCATGGACCCTGCGAAAATTGCGGGCATCCGCGACTGGCCCGTCCCTAAAACCGTTAAGGACGTCCGCTCTTTTCTCGGTTTTTGCAATTTTTATCGCGCTTTCATCAGGGGTTTCGCACACCTTGCACGGCCCCTGAACACACTTACCAGAAAAGGGCAAGAATGGGAATGGGGCCAGACACAACAAACGGCATTCGACACACTGAAGACACGAGTAACACAAGAACCGATACTGGCGCACCCTGTACTAACAGACCAGTTTGAACTAGAAGTGGACGCATCTGGTTACGCCATCGGAGGAGTCCTCCTCCAGCGGAAGCAGGACAACAAGAAGCACCCAATCGGCTACTTCTCGAAGACATTGGACCCAGCCCAGCGTAACTATCACATATACGACCTAGAGCTTTTAGCCATCGTAGAAGCTCTCAAGCACTGGAAACCCTACTGGCCGGGTCCCCACACGACATCATAGTCCACTCTGACCACGCAAACCTACTATACTGGCGGAACCCGCAAAACATCAACCGCCGAATAGCAAGGGAAGTGGTAGAACTATCTGAGTATCCGATCAAAATAAAGCACGTTGCAGGAAGGGCCAACGGACGTGCGGATGCACTGTCAAGACGCAGCGACTACGATACGGGAGACAACGACAACCAAAATGTGGTCGTACTCCCGGATCATATGTTCCTTCGAACTACAAACGTAACGACCGTGGAAGCCAGGGAGGACAGCGACTACGCGCAGGACGAAACACAAATTCAACACTGGATCAACTGCGCACCGACTGATGAAAATTGACGGGGTGTGGTACAAAGAAGGACGGCGCGTCATTACTGGGGGAGTAACCGAAAAACGCGCAATTATCGATGCTCACCACTCTCCCCCAGTGTACGGACACCCGGGCATGACCAAGACGGGCATGCTGGTGGCAAGACGTTACTTCTGGCCGGGAATGACCAAGGACATTGTGGAATACGTCAAGGGATGTGCAGCATGTCAACAAAACAAGGTCAACACGCGACCGATTCGTGCACCTCTCCAACCAATATTCCCCAAACCGGAGGCAAAACCATTCGAAACAGTGGCAATGGACTTCATAGTAAAACTGCCGCTGTCGGGAGGATACGACTCCATTCTAACGGTCACGGACCACGACTGCACGAAGGCGGCCGTGTTCATACCCTGTTGCGAAGACATATCAGCGGAGGAAACAGCCCAACTATACGCTAAGCACATCTTTGCCCGCTACGGGCTCCCCACTAAAATCATATCGGATAGAGACCCCAGATTTGCGTCTCGATTTGCAAGGGAACTATGCCGGCAATTAGGAATCGAACAAAATATCTCATCGGCCTATCACCCAAGGACAGATGGCCAGTCGGAACGGACCAATCAATGGCTCGAGCAGTATCTACGCTTCCAGGTCGACTATCACCAGAAGGACTGGCTCCACTACTTGCCATTGGCGGAATTCGCGCATAACTCGTGGCCCCACGAGATAACAAGGAAGTCTCCATTCGAACTTCTCATGGGATACCACCCTCGCGCTGATTGGACGGATAAGCCGTCCCCTATTCCGCAGATAACGACACGCATGGAACAACTCCGGGAGGCTAGACAAGAAGCGCAGGCGTTGATAACCAAGGCCCAGACCCTGTGGGTCAAGCATAAAGATACGCCCAGGTTCAAGGAAGGAGACCAGGTATGGTTAGATGGGCGCAACCTCAGGACGAGTCAACCGAGCGCCAAACTGGCAGCCAAACGGCATGGTCCTTTTAAGGTCAACCAGGTGATGTCCCCGTACTCTTATCGCCTGGAATTACCGGCTCAATGGAAGATCCACCCGGTATTTCATATCGACCTTCTCACGCCCTATCGAGAGACTACCATACACGGGTCAAATTTCACGCGCCCACCACCGGAACTTGTGGAGGGAGAAGAGGAATACGAAGTCGAGAAGATTCTGGACACTCGGCTATTCGGCAGACGGCGCACCCGGCAGTACCTGGTCAAATGGCTCGGATACCCGGACTCGGAGAACCAGTGGGTCAACAAAGCCGATATCTTTGCCGAGGACAAGATAAGGGAGTTCGAACAATCAAACTCCGACGGGAGAACGCATTTAAGGAACACTCGAACTGCTGAGTCGCTTCATTCCCCAACTCACTATTCCTTCATCCCTCACATCCCCTCTATGGACTTTTCATACTATGCCACTAAAACCGCTGAAGAAGTATTCTCAGCCGAGTTACTGGAGGGACTCATCTCCCTTGACGAAGCACGACGACGACTCCAACGTGTCCACGAAACGGGCAACACCGCCGCCCTCGGATGGGAGACCATCGACGACGACAACCACGACGACACCGACCGCAGCGCAGACCAAGGAGCCGCTGTGGTCCATGCAACTACAGAAGACGAGGGTACGGTGGTTGCCCCGATTACTCGAGACGAACTCGCCGCAGTGGAGCGCGCCTTCCCCGGCCCTGCGCAGGCAACACTGTCCGAAAGTACACTACAGCCCCGGCTGCTTACAGTGCGGAACGTTCCTGACACGGAGGAGTGTCGCAGTGGAACTCGGGACGATCCTCTCATCGTGGGAGAGGATACGAGCGACACCGAGCCCGTACCAGTACGACTCCGCTTTCAAGCCGACGGTGAAGAGACCCGCAGAGCTCTGGTGGCACACCGCACAAGCATGGACCAACGAGCAGCTCGACGCCGCGCACGCCGCGCGGAGAGAGAAGCTGCTGAAGAGGCGCGCCGAGATCAGGCGAATGCGCGAGTCCAGGCTCAAGAGTTCGGACACGTTGATCGGGAAACCGATCTCTACCCAGCTGAGCACCCCCATATTACCTACGGAAGATACGAACACTTACCCGACGACACCCCACACGCCTCCACCACCGACGGAGAGCCCATTATGCGACACAAATACCGAGAACTGATCGACGACCCCCTCAAGCAGCCGTTCACCGCGGACACCCCGGTCGGCTGGACTCGGAACGCGGGGAGGGATTATATCCCTTGTCCCATCACCATCCAGGGAGTCAGTCGCCCCGCTCTATGGTACCAGATCATCGAGAGCGACGACCCCATCATACTGATGGGGACCGATCGGACGGACCGCGTGTACGCGTCCCCGTTCTACGCCACGTCACGACCCGTACTCCCTCGACCGCCGAAGTACACCGAGGAGGAGCTCAAGACCCTGGAATGGGGATACCGAAGGCAGCCGGTAATCGACCAGTGCCTGCGAGCACTATCAGATAAGTCGATTCCTGCCGAAGTCCGACGGTATCGAGCGCTGACGCAAGATCAGCAGCGCTTGGAGCAACGTGTCCGGGAGCTCGAGAAGGGGATCGCAGTGCTGTATGGGCGACGCTCGCTATGCGCTGCCCGTCTCCATCGCGCCGATACCCTTGCGCGACTCGAACGAGAGCGGCGACAACTCGGAGACCCCGAGATACTCTGGGAGCGGCCAGACCAAGACGAATTCCATCGAGGACGAGGGTATTAGGATGTGGGCATCCTTCCTGAAAAGGGGGTGATGTTACGTCCCAGCTCTCCGGGTAGCTTGTATCCCCGGACTGGTGACATGTGATATCGGTATGTGACTCACAGAGATAACGGTCTTGATAACCCAGTACTGTACGATAAGCTACGAGGTTGTGATTGGTTCATATTGTATGACTCGGACGGACTCTTACGATAACCATACTGTACGTGATTGGTTACTTACCATTCAAGAGGCGCTTTAAAGCCCTCGTGTACATGTATATAAGGTTAGCCAAGCTGCGCCGTAGTCCGCAGCTTGGTCTTCTTGAATCTATCCTGTCTCCAATCGTCCTATCTCTCCTTGTTGGTCTAAGCCTTGCGCTCCTTTCTATAGGAGTCTGCCTTATCGTCATCCTTCTTGAGTCAGTATTGTCCCACGTCTAGGGCTTACTGTTATACTCCTACGATCACGTGCCGTACCAGGGGCCGTCATATCGCTAAGTCGTTAATCTGGTTGTGTCGCCTTCCATTGCTCAAGTCGAGCCACGTGCCGATAGACACGTAACAAAATAGACTGTTGGAGTGACATCTCCTTAGTCTTGCGAAGATTAATAAACCTACTTCCATTCGGTGAAATAATACCTTCTTCAAGGTTTGAAGATTTCATTGCCCAAGACCTATCAAGTATCGCCGACGTGGCCCAAGAACAACTCTTGTACTGGCACCTAGCAAACCACCCCACCTTGAATAATCACCCAGTAGAATCCCTTCTACTTTGGGCTAAAGACGACTACTTCTGGTTTATCACAGTACCACCAAGAAGAGAAGAACTCATAGAAACCATTAGAAGGGGAGAACGTGTTCGCTTTTTGGAGCGATTTCGATTAGACCACACCAAGGTCCAAGTATCCTTTCAAGAATTACGCCTTAAAGGTCACACACAAGACCATCGCCTAGTAATCACAGAAGGAAAAGAGTTCACCTATAAGTGGACTGACACCACCTGGTCCACCACTTTGGAGAACCCAGACCCAAGACTAATCAACCCAAGGATCTGTCACCTCCCACCAGACCAACCAACTGACCCAGAATTCCTAGAACCCGCAAGACACGAACCAAGTGAATCCCTACCCCCAAGCAGTCCACCAGCATCAAGTCCTCCTACATCCACAAGCTCTGTTGACGGTTGGGGAGATAATACTTCCAACCAGTGGAATAGCAGAGCAGTCTGTTGGTGTAGTAAAGAAGTGTGTGACTGCGGATATAGACCAGACACCCCACCTACTCCACCTAGTGTAGTATTGTGGGCACCAGGCCATAGTTACCTACCCTCTAGAGAAATATAGAGGGTTCCCTTTGATTCAGAAACAAAACTGGCCGAACCAGCAGTTGAGTGGGCTATCAGACTGGCTTCTCAACAAGTTGCGCAACCATCAAGAAGGACAAGACGCCAAAACAGATTTGGTGCAAGAAATAGTACTATTGCATCACCAGCAGTGCAAGCAAGAAGCCCTCCAAGTATTAATCAAGCTAATCCACAAGAACCAGTATACCCTAGTATTCAACCAGTTCGCAAACAACCAGTGTACCCCCTTATTCGACCAGTGGTTAGGACACCAAGACAGCCCTCTACAAGTAGTGAAGAAGCCCAGTACCAAGCCACCCAACCAGTCCTCCACTGTCACTTCCCAGAAGCCATCTACATATCAGAGCATATCCCCACCAGATCTCCAAGAGAGTTGAAGAGATTTCAAGATCACTGTAGGCTTCAATACGACGCAAATAGGGCAACCTTAGTTCTTGAACAACCCTTAGCGCGTGCACGAGAAATCACTTCAAGCGCCCTAAATTTCCAAAACCTCTTGTGGAAAAGCAAGACCACAGTCAGTCACTTTGGTATATTTGAAGAATATCATTGGATTCGTCGACAACTTAGGCCAAACGCCGCGGATCGAGCCATCCTACAACCAGCTTATCAAGTCTTTTACCAGTGGGACTCTGACGGTTGGATTGTATCTAGACTCCAAAGAAACCAGTGAATGAGCAGAAGGCTCGCCGTAACCAGAAGAGACCTTACAGACGTAGAAGAAACAAACGTCCCCTACTACTTCACAGACGCCCATTTTTCCTACGAAGACAATTTATATCACGTGTATTGGGAAACATACGCAGTCACCAGTACTGACGGAAGATTTCCGTGGTTTATTGAAGAACTAGGAAGAAACCTAGACAGACCAGACTATAGAAACGCCTATCCAGGGTTTCACAAAGTTGAAGACCTCAATTACCTCTCCCTCACAGGAAAATACCAGAACAAAGACGTTGCTTGGTCATTTAACAAGAGCGGCTGGTATTACAAAAATAACAGAGAAGTAAACTTCGAAGACGACAGGGAAAGTCAGCCAAGAACACCACAAGAACTAAGCAACCCTCAAGAAGAAGGGCCTAGTAACACCCAACAAGAAGAACCAAGTTCTCCCTTAACACCTCAAGAGGAGGCGCAGTCTACCCATTCTTCAACAAGAGAATCTGATTCAAGTTCAGACTCAGATCAAGCAGAAGTATCCCAACTCTTAGAAAGTGCGACCAAGACAGTTACCTCAATCGCGCAAGTTTCAAGACCACATACACCCCAGTCTCAGTCACCCCTAGTTTTTCCAGGAGCACTACCAAGTACACCAGGCCCATCTCTACCAACAGTTTACCCTACCCCAGTTACAGTTGCGCAAGCACCAACTACAGTACCTAGGGTAGCTTCTCCTACCCTTATCAGACAACCAGTCACAGTTGCGCCTATACAACTAGCACCTCCCCGCCGAGCAATCCCTCCCATTGTTCCCCCAGCCATGGCAGCACCAAACCCAAAGAAAATACTAGGTGTTCCCCCCGAGCCATTTGATGGCAAATCAGAAAAGGCGGAGTCCTTTTGGAACAATTGGCAAACT
>WTXK01000759.1:0-20172 GCA_025769895.1 Lactarius psammicola
CGGATCGGGGTACTCACATGAAGTTTATGCTTCTCTTCCTCCACACACTCATCTACCCTAAGCATGGCCCCGCTCGCCGTGCCATGTGCCATTGTAAACACGCGCCTTGGAATTTCCCTCAAGCAGAGTCGTATGGTGCTTTATGGGAGAGTTTTGGTCCTGACTACCCTCCGAGCTTGGGTCTTCCAAAATATAAAAGCTCATGAACACCCCCATAATTTCGCTGTGATTCAGTTGTGATTCACTCCTGCCTCCTCAAATCCGCTCTCAGCTGCGAGCCATGTTCCCGACTGCATCTCTCACTGCTTTCCTCTTGTTGGCCGTTAGCGTTGCGGCGAACCCTATCGTCGTTCGCAAACCACCAGTCTCTTTGTCCTTCGCCCGACACCTCAACATCACTGGCGCCCATGACCTCATCCAAAAGGATCAGGCCCGCGCAAAGAATTTGGTTTCTATCAGCAAAGCAAAGCAAAGCGGCACCTTGAGCCCCAGCGCGGTCGTCAGTGTCGGTGTGACTAACGTCGGCGTCGTCTACGTGGCCAGCGTCGGCGTTGGTAGCCCCCCCACCTCCTGTGAGTGCCGCTGCTTCATCTACGGCCTACATTCTGAGACCCGCATATAGACGATCTCCTCATTGACACGGGAAGCTCGAATACCTGGGTAGGAGCTGGGCGCCCTATGTTGAGACTAGCACCAGTGTGCAGACTGGTGACAGTGTGGTAAGTATCACTGCTCCGAACCAGTAGTCCGACGCCAACTAATCCCTCTCCTCCAGTCTGTGACATATGGATCTGGGTCGTTCTCTGGTGGGTTTCTCTCCATGAAAGACGGAAGTAATCTCTGCTATATTTCTACCCCCCTTTCTTAGGCACCGAATTTTTGGACACTGTGACGATTGGCCCTGGGCTCGTAATTCCTGGCCAGTCCATAGGTGTTGCCTCGACCTCCACTGGCTTCGCTGGTTCGACGGAATCCTCGGGTGAATACAAAGCTCATTTATTTTGATCTGCGCTGACACCTCATTCCCTAGGATCGGACCTGTCGACTTGACGGTTGGAACCTTGAATCCAGACTCAGGTTCCCCCATTCCAACAGTCACGGACAACCTCTTTAGCCAGGGAACAATCACATCTGACGTCGTTTCTGTGTCTTTTGAGCCCACGACTACGGCGTCAAACCCGAACGGCGAGTTGACGTTCGGTGGTACCGACTCCACTCGGTTCACTGGAACACTCACATTCATGTAAGGACGTGATCTCTAAGCTCTAACTCTAAGCTCTGCATGCTCACGCGGAACTGGACAGCCCCGGTACCGGGACTTTCCCCGCCAGCGACTTCTGGGGCATCAACCAGTCCATCCGATACGGTGCTTCTACAACCATACTCTCGACCACTGCTGGTATTGTCGACACCGGGACCACCCTCATCCTCATCGCCACCGGTAATAGACCCATTACTCCTAACCAGATGCCGTGCACAGACTAATGACACGCGCAGACGCGTTTAACCGCTACAAAACCGCGACCGGTGCCGTCAATGACGCTGCCACGGGCTTGCTCAGGATCACCTCGACTCAGTTCAACAACCTTCAGTCGCTGTTCTTCACAGCCGGGGGAAGGGCATTCGAGCTGACCGCGAACGCGCAGATCTGGCCACGCGCGCTCAATACGTTCATTGGCGGCACTTCGACCAGCATCTACCTAGTCGTCAACGACATCGGGACTCCCACGGGATCGGGCCTCGACTTTATCAACGGCTACACCTTCCTCGAGCGTTTCTATTCCGTCTATGATACTACCAACAACCGGGTTGGCTTCGCCACCACGCCGTTCACCACAGCCACAACCAATTGAGGAGGATAATTTTGGGTGGCATCAGATCTGCAGTATCTGGATGGAGATGAATTTTTTTATTGTTGTATTAGTATCAGCAGTAGGCTACTTCCATCACTTTGGTTTTTCTACGGATGCCTTGTGTCTTAAGCTTTGTAGAAATATAACCATCAAGGTGCGTAGATCCACTCCACATGAAATTATTGAAGCGATGTTACGCCATAAAAGCTAAAGTTGGACAGGCAAAGTCGTCACGTCAGCTGGGCCTCACGCAAATGCGTTGGCAACTCTGTGTTAGTGGCGCTTTCCCGCAAAGTAAAGTGTAGCAAAGTAAAGTACTACTAGTACTTTTGATATTTTGTTCCGTGTGGTGTACTTGTGTTCATATACTATGCATGTGAATCGACCAGAAACCATCGCCCTCACGAGTCCACACTCAGGAGGGTGATGCTATCACTGCTATGTCATCGTCGGGATACAGCTAGAAAATACGTCGTTAGTCTCCAATTCTATGCGACGTCCATCGAGAGGTCATGATGAACCCGTACCTTCTCGGGATTCATGATCTCTAGCGGGTCTATTGCCTGCTTGATGACTCGGCCTTAGAGAAAACCCGTGCGCCGCGGGCTGTTCCGGCGCTGTTGTTACCGCCTCCCATGCAAATGACGCCCTGAGTTCCTCAATCGCACGCGCAAAGTCTTCAGGCGAGCCGTGGACCAGTTTTAGTAGCGGCTGCAGTGGTTACGGGGACGCGGTGGTGTCGACTATCCCCACGCCAACGTCGTTCGAACGCGCGCCAATATGATAATCTCCCAGGCGCAGCAAAGCGCCGCCCGGTGCGAGTGCGAGCGCGGTGCGAGTCGGAGAGGCCGCGGGGCCTTGTACTGGTGCTCCCCCGCTAGCCGCTGTGCTTAGTGGGCGCAAGTGAAAATGCCTTACACACCGGAGACAATATGCTTTCCATCCCACGTTCCCAATTTGGTCGCGCGAGGAGGAGTATAAGGCCGCTACAACGACCTGAAGGCCTGAACTCTTGTGCGTGCGGAGCTACGACATCGGCCAGTTCCGTCGGCCTGGGGCTGGATTACTGTTATGACAATACTACTGTAATGTATTCTCTTGGCATACTAGTACTACTGCGCCCGCCATTCCTTGCGCACTCATTCATTGATAATCCCACAAAGATCCGGTAATTTTGTCATGAATCGGCCTTCTGTCAGACAAGGGGCTGATAATCCGAGTGCTTCACAACAGTAACGTTTCCCACGTCCTGCAATTGTTGACGTCGACCAGAAGTGGGTCGTGCTAAAAATAACTTGCAAGTGTGCCTAGTATTCCCGCAGCCGGATAGCAAGGAGTCGAGACTTGTGTGGGCCTTGTTTACGTTTAGCTGATCTTCCGTTGACCTTACTCGACCCCAGACTTTCAAGTTCAAGTTCTACTTCCGTCCTGGATTGCGTGGACAGGTGTTTCTTGTATCTGAGAGAGATTCGTTCTATCGGCTGTGGACCACTGTTGAGCTGGCACGGAAGCTCGCCGACTTCCTAGCACGCCCAATGCGACAATGGGCCCCACCTAGTGCCTTAACCCCAGGCTCGGGGTCAAATCCCGGAAACGAGCGATGATAAAGCCCAGTTCTTTCAACGAAACTTTCCAATAATGTCACCAGCTCATGGAACCAGGGTCAGCACCCCACATTCTGTCTTTGAGACTGACAACATTCTCCGCTTTTTGGTTGATTAAACTCCTGCTTTCTCTCATGACCACAAGATACGTATGCTCATTTCTTGTTCTGTACACCGGATCGGGGTACATCACATGAAGTTTATGCTTCTCTCCCTACACACACACCTATCCTAAGCATGAACCCGCTCGCTGTGCCATGTGGAATCGTAAACATGCGCTTCGCAATTTACCCTCAGCAGAGTCGTATGGTGGTTTATGGGAGAATTCTGGTCTTGACCGCCCTCCGAGCTTGGGTCTTCCAAACTATAAAAGCCCATTAACATCCCCACAATGTCGCTGTGATTCAGTTGTGATTCACTCCTGCCTCGTCGAATCCACCCTCAGCTACGAGCCATGTTCCCGACCGCATCTCTCACCGCTTTCCTCTTGTTGGCCGTTAGTGTTGCGGCGAACCCTATCGTCGTTCGCAAACCACCAGTCTCTTTGCCCTTCGCCCGACACCTCAACATTACTGGCGCCCATGACCTCATCCAAAAGGATCAGGCCCGCGCAAAGAATTTGGTTTCAATCAGCAAAGCAAAGCAAAGCGGCACCTTGAGCCCCGGCGCAGTCATCAGCGTCGGTGTGACTAACGTCGGCGTCGTTTACGAGGCCAGCGTCGGCATCGGTAATCCCCCCACCTTTTGTGAGTGACGCTGCTTCGTCTACGGCCTACATTCTGAGACCCGCTTGTAGACAATCTCCTCATTGACACGGGAAGTTCGAATACCTGGATAGGAGCTGGAAAGGCCTACGTTCGGACCCCACCAAGTGTGCAGACAAGTGACAGCGTGGTAAGTATCGCGTCTTCGAATCGGTAGTCCAGCGCCAACTAATCCCTATCCTCCAGTCTGTGACATATGGATCTGGGTCGTTTGCTGGTGGGTTTCTCTCCACCACCAAAGTCATCATTGCTATATTTCTACCCCACTTTCTTAGGCACCGAGTTCTGGGACACTGTGACGATTGGCCCTGGGCTCGTTATTCCTGACCAGTCCATAGGTGTCGCCTCAACCTCCACTGGTTTCAACGGTTTCGACGGAATCCTCGGGTGAGTACAAAGCTCATTTCTTTGAATCCGTGCTGACGCCTCATTCCCTAGGATCGGACCTGTCGACTTGACGGTTGGAACATTGAGTCCACACACAAATACCCCCATTCCAACAGTCACGGACAACCTCTTTAGCCAGGGAACACTCACATCTGACGTCGTTTCCGTGTCTTTTGAGCCCACGACTACGACATCAAACCCGAACGGCGAGTTGACGTTCGGTGGTACCGACGCCACTCAGTTCACCGGAACACTCACGTTCATGTAAGGACGTGATCTCTAAGCTCTAACTCTAAGCTCTGCATACTCACGCGGAACTGGACAGCCCCGGTACCGGGTCTTTCCCCGCCAGCGACTTCTGGGGTATCGACCAGTCCATCCGGTACGGTGCTTCCACCACCATCCTCTCGACCACAGCCGGCATCGTCGACACCGGGACCACCCTCATCCTCATCGCCACCGGTAAGCGACCCATTACTCCTAACCAGATGTCGTGCACAATCGGATGACACTCGCGCAGACGCGTTTAACCGCTACAAAACCGCGACCGGTGCCGTCAATGACGCCGCTACGGGCTTGCTCAGGATCACCTCGACTCAGTTCAACAACCTTCAGTCGCTGTTCTTCACAGCTGGGGGCAGGGCATTCGAGCTGACCGCGAACGCGCAGATCTGGCCACGCGCGCTCAATACGTTCATTGGCGGCACTTCAACCAGCATCTACCTAGTCGTCAACGACATCGGGACTCCCACGGGATCGGGCCTCGACTTTATCAACGGCTACACTTTCCTCGAGCGTTTCTATTCCGTCTACGATACTACCAACAATCGGGTGGGCTTCGCCACCACGCCATTCACCACAGCCACAACCAATTGATGGGGATAATTTTGGGTGGCGTCAGATCTGCAGTATCTGAACGGAGATAAAAAAAATTATTGTTGTATTAGCATTACCAGTAGGCCACTTCCATCTCCTTGGTTTTTCTACGGATACCTTGTGTCTTAAGTTTTGTAGAAATATAACCATCAAGGTGCATAGATCCACTCCACATGAATTTATTGAGGCAATGCTATGCCATAAAAGCTGAGGTTGGACGGGCAAAATCGTCGCGTCAGCTAAGCCTCATGCGAATGCGATCAAATCCGCTGCGCTGGAAACTCTGTTAGTGGCGCAGGAAAGCATGGCTCAGTATAAAAATGTCGTAGCAAAGTAAAGTACTACTAGTACTTTTGATATTTTGTCAGTGTGGTGTACTTGTGTTCATATACTATGCATGTGAATCGACCAGAAACCATCGCCCTCATGGGTCCACACTCAGGAGGGTGGTGCTGTGTCATCGTCGGGATACAGCTAGAAAATACGTCGTCAATCTCCAATCCTATGCGACACCCACGAAGAGGTCATGATGAGCCCATACCTTCCCGGGATTCATGATCCCTAGCGGGTCTATCGCCTGCTTGATTGTCTTCATCAGAGCAACCGTGCCCTCACCAAGCTCCTCAACCAAGAACTCCTTCTTCCCGATCCCTACACCGTGCTCACCGGTACCTTAATGGGAAAGAATAAATACAATCCAGGTAAGTGCGCTCCCAGGCAGCCGCACAGTCCGAGTCACTTACAGGTCCCATCGAGCGCCAGCGCACGCCCGACCATCCGGTGCACTAGTTCCCGCACGACCTCGAGCTCTTCATCCGTCCTGAAGGTCAAGAGGGCGTGGAAGTTTCCTGGTGGTCCAATGATGCCGCGCCATCAGCCTCTCTCTCCTCGGGACGATGTGGCACCTCCGCACTACCCACCGTCTCCTGCGTGGCCCACGACAGAATAGAGTATGCCAGAATGTTCCATGTCCTTTTGGGTCTCGTATACGAGCTGCGGGAGCTTGGAAATCGGAACGCTATTAAAAGGGACATTAATGGCGGCAGTGAGGGAGGCCTATAAATTGTGAGTTAGATTATGCGCACCACACGTCCGTCGTCCACGCCTTTGCCCCCTCGCCTGCATATGCGAGGCCAGAGTAGAACCCAACTTTTCGATCTGTCCACATCGCCTCGGCCTCCTCCTCGCTCTGTGCGGGCCAGAACTTGTCTCCGCCATGCTTCCTCACGATGCGCTTCACCACGTCCACGGCCTCGGAGAGCGCTCCTGGAGTCGCGCCTTGCAGCTTGAAGAACAGGTGGTCAGCGATGTCGTAGTTCCGCGCGGGGTTACCCGCGGCCACGGTAGCGCGCATGAACGCCGCGTCGACGAGCTCGATGCATTCTATAATCGCGGTAGGTTAGGAGGCTCAGAAATATAGGAGAAAGAAGGGAGGGAAGGATGTGATGGCTCACGGATGCCGATCCCCGTGTTTAGGATCTCGATAACGGCCTCGCTCGCTTTGCGCACGTCGGGGAACCGCGCGGTCGCGACGGTCGTCGGGACGACCGGCGCAAGGCGGATGGTGACCTCCGTGACGATGCCGAGCGTGCCCTCCGCGCCGATGAACAGCTTCGTGGTGTCAAATCCGGCCGACGACTTGCGTGAGCGGCGTCTCGTCTTTATCACTTCCCCAGACGGAAGGACGACCGTCTACACAAAATCTCAGCGCTCAGCATTCGCGTGGACCACTGACGGGACGGGGACGAGGAAAGCTGACCGCGTTCAGGAACCATTCGCCCTTCGCTGTACCATACCGTACCGCGTTGGCTACCGAGAGACGGTTCAGTATAAGGCTAGAGGACTGTGTCGTGGGGTAGCTGACTTCCAGAGCAGCCAGTGCTTAGCATGCCGCCAATTGTCGCAGTAGGACCAGGGTCGATCTGCGTATTTCGTATAATACGCTGGAGTGATTGAGAGCAGAACGTGTAACTATTCGTACGTACGGGAAAGAATAGTGGGATTCCTTTATCTTTCAAGGTCTGGTTGATCTCCATCCACCCTACTCCTGGTTCGCAAACAAGGTCCGAATCTTCCTCTGCGAAGGCAGGAGAAAATTAGCTCATCGATGATAGATGTAGATCGGAGATGGGCAACGCACCATGAATGGCAATGATCTTGTCCATTTCCGACATGTTGACGCATATGCCTCCACCCTTCCGCTAAAGAGGCAAAAAAAAAAACAAGCCCGTCACGAACCAAGCGACGATGCAGCGTAAGGGCAGGTACGTACGCCTGCGAAGTGACCTTCTAAGCTCGTTCCACCAGCATAGGGGATGACAGGCATGCGATACTTCCGCGCAATATTGACGATCTTCACCACGTCTTCTGTCGAAGTTGGGTACACAACGACGCTATGTGGGAGCCCTACTCACAATCAGCGTCACGATACTGGTGCCCAAAACGCAAAGCAGGGCGTACCGGGATGATGATAATTCGGCGAAAACCCATGCGCCGTGAGCTGTTCCGGTGCTGTTGTTACCGCATCCCTCGCAAACGACGCCCTGAGTTCCTCAATCGCACGCGCAAAGTCTTCAGGCGTGCCGTAGACCGGTTTTAGTGGGGGCTGCAGTGGTGATGGGGACGCCGTGGTGTCGGCTACCCCTACGCCAACGTTATTCGATCGTGCGCCAATATAATACCCTCCCAGGCCCAGCAAAGCGCCGCCCAGAGCGAGTGCGAGCGCGGTGTGAGTCGGAGAGGCCGCGGGGCCTTGTACTGGCGCTCCCCCGCTGGTCGCTGTACTGAGCGGACGCAAGTGATGGGGACGTACTGGCCATAGCCGTCCACTGCTACGGTAATAGGTAGATATCTTCGGCGCCTTCCAACCCCTCCATAGCGACGGCATGCTGCGCTGGGGAAAGATGTCACGCGGGCTTCACAACTTTGAAGTCGAAGTTGAATTTGACGTTTACGTTAACGTTGTGCCACATTGCATTGCCACGTGTAGCATATATATCATCTCTTACCTCGGTTCTGGGCATTTCGGGGTCATAGAGAATTATTGTTGTCAAGCACTACATTAGAGTGTGCAGACCGGCAATCACCTGCGCCACAGGCTGTCGATGTCCCAACGGATTGTCGGGAAAGTCTGCGTCCATCGACAATCCTCTCTTCGTAACCTTGTTCGTATCGTTAATTGTCGTCGTGACTCGAGCGACAACAACAAGATAGTCAGTTCTGATCTCAGCGCAACATCCTTCCTCTCTCCTTTTGCCATAACAAGTACTCTGCGAACTATCACTGCGGGTCTCTCCCTGCAGCCCAGTCACGATGCGCCGTCAGGCTGGTTGGCCCTCTCTGCTTTTGTCGGTCTCCCATTAGCGTTGTGGGCATATAAGGTCTGTCCTGCGGTACAGTTGGTAGGCTTCAAACCATAATGTTGAGTCCCCGGAACATGCGTCATTCACAGTGCTTGATGCTGATCATATTTCAACGCAAAGTGATTTACATGGGTAGTCAGCAGTGCAAGTATTGCATTTGATAAACTAAGCCCGCTTGCAGGGTATGCTCCTCCCGGTTCAAGGACGGAGTTGCTCGCGGACCTGTACCCCACGTATACCCCCAATGGCATCCACATCGAGGAGCTCTCCATTCCCAGCTCCCGACCAAATAGAGTCCGCCTGTCGACGTTACTCTTACGCAACGATAACTTGTCCATTCATCCCCAGCACGTCATTGTCTATCTTCAAGGTACTGTACTCTCATCGCGGAGCGTCCATCATCAGTCACCTTTTTCATATGTGCATCCGCGTCTACAGGCAACGCAGGAAACCCACTGCATCGCATCCCCATGTTTGCTGCCCTGCTGAAGGCTGTCCCATCGTTAGCCATCGTCGCCCCCGCTCCACGCTCATACTGGACGTCGACCGCAGCACGCCCCACCCAGATGGGCCTCATCGCCGACCATGCCGCCGCCCTCGCCTTTGCCGCGTCACGTTTCCCCACCAGCTACTTGACCCTATACGGCCACTCCCTCGGCGCATCTGCCGCGCTTTGTCTGCTCGCCGCCCGCAAGCATGTCGGCAATTGTGCGCCAGGTGCCGCTGCCGCCGTCGACACCCAGGTGGGCAGCTGTGGCGTGCACGGCCTGGTGCTGGAGAATGCATTCACGAGCGTGCCAGACATGCTTCGCGCGCTCTACCCGCAGCGCTGGCTTCCCTACCGCTATCTCGGCCCATTTGTGCGCGACCGGTGGGATGCGCGTGCAGCGGCACATGATATATATCATCGCGATCTTGCACACCGCGCCATGGTTCTTGTGAGCGCACGGGATGAGGTCGTCCCACCTGTCATGGGCCAAGAGATCTTTGATGCGCTGAAGGCACCAATTGGAACAGATGGGATGTTGGGGAGGCTCGTGGTACTGGAACGGGCACTCCACGAGGATGCTTGGCGATACCGGGACTGGTCACAAGCCATGAAGCGGTACCTGTGTGATCTCGAACGGAAGCTTAAGGTGATAGAACAACTAGGAGGTATGTTTCTTATATGGTGCAATTAAAGCCCGTAGGTGTGTGATAACGAGTCATGTTAACTGATCAGTTCGATCACAGTAGTTTGTTGCGTTTGGGGGGAATAGTGGGGGTCTATTCCATGTTCAATCATGTCATCCTTCTGGCGAAAATTCTGCGAGCGCTTGCAGTCGCAACTTTGAAGATAATTCAAAACGAGGCGCAATAGGTCATAGGAGAGCTGTTCAAATGCGTGAACAAGTGCGCGATTTTCGGTCAAGCTCTTCTAATCCGCGGCCTAGTCTACGTGCAGGAACTTCGAAACGGTCTCAAACACCTGTGAAAAGCACGGCTACAATATACAATACGATGGTATTCTAGCTTCGAAGTCCCGATTTAGTGTGAAGAAGTGCCGTCCGGGTACAACTGAGTAGGATAGATAGATTAGCCCGATGGTGATGCGAGATCATATTATATCGACCATAACTCACCTTTCCAGGGTTAAACAGCCAGTGAGGGTCCAGGGTCCGCTTGATGGTTTTCATGAGTTCGACGGTGCCCTCGCCAAGTTCTTCAATCAAGAAATCTTTCTTTCCAATCCCGACTCCGTGCTCGCCCGTACCTGTACAATCGATGATCAATCTCAAGTGGTATGGTGGGGGTGTTACGGGCCTGGCCTCGAACTTACATGTACCATCGAGTCGGATGGCGCGCTCCACCATTCGGTGGACAAGCTCGCGCACAATTTTCAGCTCTTCCTCATTCCTGAAGGTCAGCAATGAGTGGAAGTTTCCTGGATGTCAAAACTATTCAGGACGGCTTTTCCAAATATTTGTAGGTAGCCAGAACTCACCATCGCCAGCGTGTCCAGCAGTCAGATATTTGATACCATGAGCCTCGATGTCCTTTTGTGTCTCCTCTATGAGTCGCGGGAGATTCGAGATGGGGACGCTTGTTTACATCAGTCAGGACGCTTCTCCCACGTGGAGTAAATGATGTAGTTATACCAGACGTCAGTGAGCCAGCCCTTCGCGTCCCCACCAGCATATGCTAGCGCGGTGAAGAGGGCGTTCTTGCGGTCCTGCCAAATGAGATCGCCTTCCTCCTGAGTCTTCGCGCGCTTGAACTTCGAGCCTCCATGTTTCTTGACAACTTTCTGCACAATCTGTGCAGCATCATCAATCGCGGCCGGCGTCGCACCCTGCAACTTGAAGAATAGGTGATCTGCGACGTCATACTTGTTCCCCGTAGCGCCTGAGACATTCGTCGCGTTCATGAAGGCCGCGTCCAAAAGCTCGATACATTCTGGCAATAAAGCCATGACCATCGTTGGGAGTGATGTCAAAAGTCGAGGAACAGTTACGTACGAATATTGATCCCGGTGTTGAGGATCTCGATGACGGCCTCTGTCGCCTGCTTGACGCTCTGAAATTGAGCGATGGCGACCTGTGAGGGTACGACAGGCGCCAGGCGTATGGTCACTATACCGCGCTCGGTTGTTATCCACGAGAAAACAAACAGCACATTCGTCTAGCTCACCCTCCGTGACAATGCCGAGCGTGCCTTCCGCACCAATGAATAATTTTGTGACATCAAAGCCGGCTGAGGACTTGCGGGCGCGCTGCCGTGTTTTGATAACTTCTCCTGAAGGCAGTACAACAGTCTGGGAAGACGAAAGTCAAGATTGTGTGGTCGTCCTTGGTACCCTTTGTACGTACCGCGTTCAGGAACCACTCTCCTTTTGCAGTACCGTATCGAACAGCATTGGCTTTGTAGAAAAAAATGAGTTGGTGCCCCGTCGAGAGAAATGAAGGGACTTACTCCCAGAACACCCCGTACTGAGCATCCCACCTATCGTTGCAGATGGGCCGGGATCAATCTGCTCTCAGTGTTAGCCGTGCTGATTCGCGACGCAATAATGAAGCTTACCGGGAAGAACAGAGGGATGCCCTTATCCTTGAGAGTTGAGTTGACCTCCATCCAGTCAACGCCACTTTGGACAACCATGTCCGAGTCGCCAGCTTTGCGAAAGACGCTGTTTATGTTGGTGTCCACGCACAGACTAACGACACTCACGATGGATCTCTAGAATCTGATTCATGTTGGACATGTCGACGCAGATACCTCCACCTTCACGCTTGAGGAACGACCAGCATTCATTACGCTACTCGGGCGGTCAGAGAATGCAGGAGGTACTCACACCAAGGAAGTGGCCCTCCAAGCTCGTCCCGCCAGCATACGGTACAATGGGCATACGATACTTGTTGGCGATCTTGACGACCTTCACCACGTCCGCCGTCGAGTTCGGGTAAACGACTACGCTGTGCGCGATGCCTGTGTTTTCCGAGCGCCGGTCCGCATCAGGAGGCCCGAAAAAGCCAATGGAGACATCACTCGCCTTCGTGCATCACGTTGGGCGAAAAGCCGTGCGTAAAGAGGTTCGCGGGATCCGTCGAGACCACGCCATCCTCAAAAGACGCCTCGAGCTCCTTTATTGCGCGCTTGAAGTCTTCCTGGGTACCATAGACTGGCGCTGCCGTGGTTGCGGCTTTTGTCGAGGCTGAGCCATGGCTGCGAGACCCGGCATAGTACGAGCCGAACCCGACTAACGCGATGCCTAGTGCGATCGCGAGACTACTCGGTGATGACGATGAACCGGCAGTCGTTGTGGGTCCAGCTGTGGAAGAGAGCTGACGAACGCGCGTTGGAGTGGTACGCGTTGATTGTGAGAGGCCTTGGCCAGTTCGGGATGCAACGGCCCTGCCAACTCGGCGCACGTGCTCGCGGCTGCGTCTCGTTACGAACTGCATCATGCCTAGGCCTTAGGGGCGGGGGTGGGGGGCAAAGGAAAGGAAAAACGCTGGGGACCGTAACCAGAGCTCAAGATAAATTCCCCCACTCGCCATTCCATTGGATCATTCTGGTGTCAGTGGAGTCCGAGACGCGTTGAACTCGACAACTGGGGTTGCGCAAACAGTAGTACTTCTCTCGGAGAATGCGAGAGGGTGCCTCCCCACACCTTGTTCCATACCCCCTTGCGGGTTGTCGCGTCTTGATCGGCTTTCTTTAGACTTGTGGGTATAGCCACAGGTAACCTATTAGACACGATCACCCCCAGTGGCCAAGTCATCCTACGGTCTTGCCGAGTCTGCTCACCCAAGGGCCTCCAAGAAAATCCGCCTCGCCAGTGCTTGCTGCATCGGAGTTTTTGTGTTGCCATTCATTACATGCCAAACTTACGAAACCCTGAGCGCTCCGTTTTTTTTTACCTCATAGTTCTTTGATTAGTCCGAGTCATAACTACCCCATCGTTGTGCGATGCCAGCATACAGGTGTGTCACTCGAATTAGCCATTGCAATGCCTTGCAATGCCTCATGAAATCGCAGAAGAGATTGAAACAACGGATTCGGACGCAGGAATTAGTAGAGTCAAAGTTGACCATTGAGGGTAGAGTGCGAGTATGAGAGCGTCCTCCCAACTTGAAAGGGAAGGGGAAGACGTAGAACAAGGTGAGTTGAAGTGTAAACGCAGAAAAACAAAAGGGGCAAGCGGTAACGGTTGACCAACTTGAAGGCGCAACTTGAAGACGCGAGACGCTATCTACTCGGGTATGCGGACTTGGCGTGGAGAGTGTGGAAAGGAAAACATTAGATGGTATCACTTCAAAATTAGAGACACGAGACAGGATGGACGATACATTTGAGATGCGAGAACCAAGAGTTATACGGTATACAGTACAAAAGAAGCATGCACGGTGGCCCGGATGATTGACCCGCCTACCTTTACGTCTAGATTCCAGAAGAAAATCAAGGTCACCGCCCATCCGCAGAATCAAGTGTCCTGGTTCATTGCGTCATCTGGAAGCTGAGTTAACTTCCCCTTTTATTCACTAGGTACCTGGACAAAAACAGCCCATCCTCGTGGGCTGGGAGCATCAAGAGGAGCATCGTACCTATCTACTCACGCCGCCAAACAAAGACCGTTCTTCCCGACCCGGCAATCAACTCGTGCTGTATTGTGCCAGCCTCAGAGAACCTTATCGACCGTGATCAGCTGAGAACTTGAACAGAATGTGGAGTATATAACTATAGTTTTTCACGCCTTAGTTTCCTACCTCGACCACGACATGAAGGCGCTGACTCTCCTACCTCTGCTCTATATCCCTACTGCCCTTGCGGCGCCGGGACGTGATCATGACCCACAAGTGGTCCTTGGTGGATCTCCGGCGCTCGTTGATGCCGTACAGGACAGTCTCGCTTATGGAAATAAGGATCATGTTGTTGGACCTGTCGTTCACAACGATGGGAATGCCTTGCTGGAGGACAAGGTAGAAACCTGGTCTGAGGAAGGGAGGGTGTTTGTGAAGCAGAACGGCCTCGTGTGTATGTCTTTTGTGGCTTTGACGTCCCCATCAACTCACTTTGTTGCGTTCTAAGTCGAGCGGGTCAAGCACTCGGCCTTCCCCAACCACCAACTCAGGATAAGGGAGCCCAATATTTGCGAGCCATCTGTCCAACAATACTCTGGCTACCTCGATATTACAGAGGGAAAGCACCTGTTCTTCTGGTTCGTCACAGTTCTGCACCCTTGAGCCGAAACCCACGTACCTTGACCTCAGGTTTTTCGAGTCGAGGAGCAATCCAAGCAAGGATCCCCTCGTTCTTTGGATCAACGGTGGCCCTGGGTGTAGCTCCAGTATTGGTCTGCTGTTTGAACTTGGCCCATGCCTCGTCACCGACGAGGGAAGGAACACGACAATCAACCCCCATTCATGGAACGAGCGCGCAAATATCATTTTCCTTGACCAGCCCGTTGGTGTCGGTTATTCTTATTCCTCCGACGGTTCAACCGTAAGCACGAGCCCGACTGCTGGTTTGGATGTCTACGCGTTCCTTGAGCTGTTCGTCGCCCACTTCCATAAGTACGCACACCTCCCTTTTCATATCGCAGCGGAGAGTTATGGTGGCACGTACGCTCCAAACATCGCGTCGGTCATCAACAAGAAGAACAAGGAACTCGTCGCCGCGCCAAGCCCGGAGCTGGCTAAAATCAACCTTGCTTCGGTCATCCTTGCGAATGGCATCACAGACCCATACATCCAGATGGCCTCTATTCCTGACTATGCTTGCAATGGCCCCTACCCGGTTTATGATGACCCTGATGGTCCGCAGTGTGTGTCGCTACGCAAGAAAGTGTCCATTTGCCAACGCCTCATCAAGTCATGCTATAATTTTAGTTCGCGCCTAACTTGCGTGCCAGCGGCTTTGTATTGTTGGAACCAACTGTATGGCCCTCTTCAGCGTAAGTGTCTGTCCCATAACGACCAGATATGCGGCTGAGAGACATACCTAAGGGACCGGCTTGAACTTGTATGACGTGCGCCAAAAGTGCGACCAGTCCAAGGACGGGGAACTTTGCTATAAGGGGATTGTTTGGGCTGAAACATGGTTGAATGATCCGAAGACGAAGGCTGCGCTTGGCGCGGACCCATCCAGAATGTTTGAAACATGCAATATGAAGGTTTTTGAGGCGTTCAGGTATCGGGGTGATAGCATGCACAACAGCGCCGCCCTCCTTCCAGAACTAATCAATGATGGTATTCGCCTCCTTGTATATGCTGGCAATGCCGGTGGGGTTTTTTTTTTTCGCGACACAAGACCCAACCGCTGACTCTTGGTTGATCAGACATGGTGTGCAACTATATCGTGCGTCTGATAAGAACACCCTCACCGGCTGAACGGTCGTGACTGACCATCTCCTTTAGGGAAACGAAGCCTGGGTTGAGAATCTTGAACACAAGTTCCACGAAGAATTCAAGGCAGCACCACCTACTCAGTGGGTGATTGAACGCTCTGGTCGTGTTGCTGGCGAGGTCCGCGTAGCCGGCGGCGGGAGGGTTGGCGCGGGTAATGTGACCTTCGTGAATGTATACGAAGCCGGGTTTGTCGTTCGCATGTAGGCTCGAATTCCCTGGACTAATTGAACCGCCTTCTCTAGACACATGGTACCTCATGACCAATCTGAGGCAGCATTGGTAAGCTCTTCGATACTTTGACAAGAGCCATCCCGCTCACCTAGCGCAAAAGGACATGTTCACGAGGTGGATATTCGATACGTCTCTTACTTTGAACTGAGATTCTATCCTGCTCTTCGGGGCACGGATTTCTCTTCTGTGAGAAAATGTCTGATCAGACCTCGCGGTTTGGCGCAGTATTTTTGTGATTTTTGTTTTTATTCGATCGACGCCGAAGAAATTCTACTTTTTCCAGCCCTGCTGCGCAGCCTCTATTTCTCTCACGCACTCAGCCGCCGCGGCGTATTTCATGGGGTTCTTCATCAACCAGGTCCCACCACGTCAATCCAATGTGAAGCTGAGCGAGGCGCCCCTCAGAGTGCTGCGAGTATAAGGTAACACAGTCCGGGTGCCTTGCAATAGCAAACCGGAGACAGCGCGTATTCAATACGGTCTGCCTCCATGCACCCACGTACGGGTGCCACTTATGGTTCGCCGGTCAATAGAAGACGCTGGTGAAGATAATTTCAGGGTCAGGCCCGGGTGCATTCCGTATTGCGCCCAAGGAAGCTCTTCATGGGCCCACCCGCATATTCCCGATGCACACGCGCCCGACCATGCTAACGAAAAACTCTGCGTTACGCCTCTACAGGTGACCCTGGGCATCCCAGCTGCTCTATCGCCTTGGCAAGCCAACCTGGGATCTGCCATCGGTCGTCCCCATAAACCCGCAGAGCCCAAGATCGGTGTCCCGTCCATCTGCGCTTGAAGCGCCAGCAGCGAGAGACCCTGCAGACGGGCCCCGATGCAATGAACTTGCGGTAGCGCCCCGGGAGGCCCTCAAATGGGGCGTGAGGACGCACTTCCGCAGCAACCCCAGGGTCATGTCCCACGAAATGTGAAGGGCCCCAGATTCGGACCTTAATCGAGGGGGCCAACCTCCATCACGATCACCAATAGGTGCCGGGCTGACATATTCTCACGGTCTCAGACGGCGATATGCGGCATCTCTAACCCCGGGCCCGACTCCCGCTGCATAGTCCCTACAAGTGGGACTCCCTTATAGTAACTTCGCTCCCGTGATAGACTCGGCCTCGACGGAACTCCCGGACGCGCGCATTTTGGTAGAATGGGCCCTCTCTCAAGAGAGATCGAGAAGCGGCAAGGCTAGCGGAGCAGGTTTGCGAGCAAGTCGAGGAAAAAGAGGAGGTGTTTGTATCTGGCTGTACGGCACCGGCTGGCAAGGCTTCAACGACATCGCATTCCGAACTGACCCAGGCTGCAACACTGACGGATTCACCGCCATCGGCGGGTGGGATCCTGTTCGTATCGCGAGGCCTTTATTTCGTTTTCGATTTCGCTGCTTCCGGGCCCCATAGACCACCGACCTAAGGTCACCGAACTTTCAAAGACTACAACCTCTGCTGGGTCGTCACTGGCCTAGGAATCAGTCTTTCCATGATAAACTGTGATAAATACCGAATACAGCACAAAGAATTTCACATGGTGGCAAGAACTCATTGCCTTCCAACAAATTTGGTATTCAAGAACGTCCAGCCACTTTCTGGTGAATTATTAGCCATACAGTTAGTCAAGTACACGTCGCTCATCCTTTGCTCATTTCCTCTCGCACACTCAAAAGTCCTCATCCGTACCCTCTTCCTCCCAGTCGACCGCTTCTAGCGCTTGCTCACCCTCAGCATGCAACTTGTCCAACCCCGTAAGCGCCTCGAGGAAGCCCGTTTCGTTGAACGCCCTCAACATCATCGCGAAGCCTTGTGTCTCGTACGCCTTCAGAACCTGCAGTAAAAAAAACCCGCACGTCAGTCTCGCTCGCACAGTCACCGCGCGTTGAAACGCCAACGTACCGTCTCGCTACATCCAGTGCAGCGGTCGTAAGCAGCGCCGACTATTGCCATGGCGCGGAACTGTGCGAGGAACCCACGCATTTGGTGCGGCACGAGCCCCAACACGCTGCCGCCTCCATCGACTTCCTGTTGTTGCTGTGGATCCTGACCGGGGGGTGGTGCAGGTGCCTGGACGCTATGAATCATTTCCATAAGGCTCGGATGAAGGGTGTTTGGTCAAAAAAAAAAAAGTTGAGTCTCACCCCAACGGATGCTGGAGAAGTGATACAAGAAGCTCTACAGCCGTCGCTGATGCGATCGGCGCTAACCCTGGGCGGGTTACTGTACACATCTGATCTAATGTGCGGTCGGTGAGAGACTGGGTGGCGAGTTATCACTGGGGAATCGGCGGCAGCTGAGGTGGAGACATACGTCTGCTGGGGCTACGATGTCGTTGCAATAGTAACACCCAAGTTTTCTAGAACCATCTGCGGGATTTTCACGCGCACCATGCCGCATAACGAGGTACGAGTCAAAGCCCAGCGCTGCGTTCAGCACAACCTGTGGCGCTTGGAAGTCAGGCAGTGGAGGAGATATAGTGTGAAACTCCTGCTCACTTTTCCCTTTGCCGAGCCAAGCACAGTCGGCAGCCAGCGGCTCTCGCGTGAATCCATCAAGAGGAACACGGCGTCATGCGCATCAAACAGGTCCTCTAGAACCTTGACATCTCTCCTCGTCTGCTCCTCCGAACCCGGCGGAACGGGATGACCTGGCATTGGAATCGAGAGCGTCACACCCTCGGCGTCCTGACAGTCTCACGTTGGTACGCGCCTCTCGAATGCTTAGAAAGGCAGGTCGGCACGTACTACTCCGGGAAATATCTTCCTCAGTCGCGCAGCCGCGGCCTCGGCTTTGGGCTTGCCACCGTCAATGCAGTCGTCGAACTCGAAGAGCGGTTGTCGCACAGGGTTCGAAAAGGAGACCCGGCCCGAGTCGACGAGCGTGATTTTGCGAATACCCCCAGCCCTGGCACCCACGTCAGAAAAGAAGAGTGGCCCATATGGGTCACGTGACGGACCATGAGCGTTCGCGCGACGTAACATCCCAGAGTTCCCGCGCCAAGCAACAAGCACCGTGTCTGTGCGATCTTCTCCAAGTCGAGGGAAGGGAGGATCCGCCAACGCATTAATTTAAGATTCAGGTCGACCGCCTGGTCTGCGAGTCTGTCCGTTCCGGGGCCGCTCATCACTCAGGCTTACCCTCGGACCAAGAAGACGAAGGACGAAGCAGACCTTTTGGGATCCATCATCGGGGCTAAGTCTGCCACACGCGCACCTAGCTTTCCCTGCACGTTCTTTTCCATCCGACGGCACTCGGTTGTCTGCACCGGTAGGGCCACCCGCGTAGAACACCGAAGCGACTCGACGCGGCATCGCCACGCCAACACAGTACTCGGACGGTCTGCGTCGCCTCTGGGTGCACGGCGCGGAGGTAGGCAAGGAGGTTACGCAAGGGCCACCCTGGGGCGGAAGCTTTGCGCAGAAGGGTCGAGAAAACCGATAGTTTGCTGCAAAGCGTTGTCAATCACGGGAGGTAATGGGAGATAGGGACACGCACCGATTGTTGGGGCACGGTCTGCGAAGAATGTAGAAAACTCGCTCATGGGGGCAGTCTCTACGGTGTTGTTCTGGGAGGGCCGCACGAGGAAAAATGGAGGCGGTGTCGGGGAGAGCTGCTCGGCGAGGGAGGTGAGCTGATCTGGCGAAAGGTGTACCTCCGGGCCAGTCCAATCATCATCTATCTCCCACAAGGGTTGGGCGGCGAAGGCGGGAAAGGCGAACCAATAGTAGAACTTGTATTTCTTGAGGTCGGCGAATGTGATGAGTAAAAAGCGTGTTAGGGCAGCGACGTCGTGGTTCTGGATGATGCTATCCCAAATCTACGTTGCGAAGTAATTAGCACGCGGTATCTGGAAGAATGAATGGTCAAAGGTAGACGAATTCTGTATGGTAACTGGATTCGAAAGAAACAGTAGGTGTTAACTTGAAAACGCTAGCGCGGCGGCTCTGAGGTCATACGAGGGATCCCCCAGGGATCCCTGCAGAAGATACAGTGAAACGCGACACGCACCTCGTCTGATAGTTTGTTAAACAGAGCCCTCTTGTCGGCGTTCTTGAATTCCTCTTGTGTTATAGTTCTTCAAGACGCCTCGAGCCGTAATCGAGTGCGGAGGTGGGCTGCTATCATGTGTACGCTATCACTGAGCAGATAGTGATAAGCTTACCTGTAGTTCTCCGAAAGTGATTCCCCACCTACGCTGATATTACACCCCAG